>CANNZV010004294.1:0-43726 GCA_947561585.1 Caprella mutica
AATACCTTTTCATATCTTTCTTATACTTGGTAAAATAGTTGTAAAAATAGTTACGTTTAGCCTGCCTAATTACTCTATTACACCTGTTTTTAACCAAATTATTTACTTGCTTGTTTATTATACGGCGTTTATATAATTTGAAATAATGCGATTTAATTTTAATTTGTTCTAGTACCTCGCCACTCAACCACGGTTTGTTCAGCCTTTTTCTAGTCAAGTATTTAACTTTTAGAGGAAAACAACTCGTATACATGCTATTCAATGATTTACAAAAATATTCTACTTTTTCATTTATATCATTAATTTCATCAAGATTCCAATTAAAATGCAAAAGTTTTAACTTAAACATATTAATATTGCTCTCCGACTGATCTCTAAGCATTATCTTTATCTTATCGGTAGAAGATTGGGGTATAACAGACATGAACATGAACACGGGGCAATGGTCAGTTATATCAATATCAATCACTCCCGAATAGACAATATCAAAGAAATTGACCCAAAAGTTATCTAATAAGCTAGGTGTCGAATTATTGACATCCGCTGGGAACCTAGTTGGATATTTAATTAAAGGCAAAAGATGACTAGATTGCATACAGGATGTTAAGTCTACAACGGCCTCACTAGTATTATCACACATATCTATATTAAAATCTCCTGTTACACACAACCTATTATTGTTATCAAAGTCCCTACTTTCTATAATTGCACCCAATTCGTTAATAAAATGATCAGTGGTACCTGAGTGAGGCCTATACACACCTACTACATTAATCCAAGTATCTCGTATACAGACCCGTACACAGCATGTTTCAATTGAAATATTACACAAGGACACTGCTGGGAGCATAAGCACCTGGTACTCCTCTCTACTATAAATCGATACTCCACCACTCCTACCTTCCTCTCTCGTAACATGGAACACTGTATATCCATCTAAATTAGCATGTTCAGAATTACTGCTTTTTAGCCATGTTTCAGTTAATACTAATATGTCAGGCTTTATTACCATTGATGCTAGCATAGCAGTTAGTTCCTCTCTGTGTTTATAAAAACTACGAACATTAAGAGTCATAATCATCACATTATTACAGCTGAAATCACTGTGAAAAGTTGAATTCAACTCATCAACAGTCAACACTCCACTATCCACTATGACATCGTCAAAATAGTTCTCATCAGGGTCAACACGCCTCACCAAATTGTTATCTACCATTAGCAACATACAATATTAAAATACATATAATTACATCATAGGGGTAACAATACTTAATAGTAGCAAATTTATGTAGCGGCATAAACGTGCCGTACATATCCCAGTGGTAGGGTGCATTACTGGTAATATACGCAGCATTACAGGTGTGCAATATACAATATGACAATACAATATAGGTACACCACAGAGGTAACAATACTTCATAGTAGCAAAAATAATGCATTGGCATAAACCTGTATTCCAGTTCCAATTGTACGCAGAAGCATATAAATATAAAAAGCAGACCACCAAAATTGAATAAAGCTTCCTCCACAGAAGATCGAGTCGCATCAAGAGCATCAATCTGATATATCAGGGCATCGCAAAGTTGTACATCGTGTGGTATAGATTCATTTGTAGAGCGCTCGACACTAGAGGCAACAGCTTCAACGGGACGATCAGTGAGAGAACCCAAATGTAATGCTTCAATGAACACAAGAGTGATACATAAGTGGTGATAGTGGAAAACTCTGTGATAAGTCGTTGCATACCACAGGTTACCGTAAACACACCACATTCTTGAGCTACGCAGGACACCAAATACCGTGAAGTATAAGGACCTGCACTTTAGCACCTTTGTACTCGCAGAGAAGAGTCAAACTCGTGCTCTATCATTCATCAGATCAGCTACTGCCAAACCTACGGAATCAACAGTCCACTTTTCCAATCTCTCCCACGTATTAATGAACAACTTTAAATTGGCACTGTTCCTCCGATTATGAGGCTTATACCAAACGTACACTCGTCCATTTGATGAACCACATCCAGATACTAAATTTGAGAAACGACGCCTTGTAAGTCTAAGTACAAATAAAATTTTTGATCTTATGGGTGTCAAATTTTCATTTACGAAAACATTTGGTGGTTTTGATGTCCTGCACGCATTTAATACATCTTGCTTACAGTCTCTATCACTAAGTTTAAAAAGAATTTTCCTTTTATCACTGATTTGTGTGTTAGGTTTTGCACCAAGACGATGCGCAGTTACAATTCTATCAGGTGCCAATTCATACTTCACTTTGTTCTTGAAAAGAGTACAAATAAGAGCAACAAGATTTTCACCAGAAGAGGCAACAGGCGGTACCTCCGATCCCGAGAGTATGAGCGAGTCGCCCCGATGGATAGCCTCCTGGTCATCCAATCGTTCCTCCACAGAACACACCCTCTGCTGCAATGATGAAACCTTCTGCTCAAGCTCTTCGAGTCCTTCTCTTTAATTAGGGAGATTATCTCTTCCTTGAAATCATCAAATTTGCGTTCAAATCTCGTTATAACAGACATCAAGATTTCACTCTCTTCACCATTTAAATTTGCTCCATTCAATTCCACCTCAGAATCCAGTTTAGGCAAAGACGTTGTATTATTTTTATTTTTATTTTTTGGCGGCATCGTTAATAATAACTTTATTTCCAATTTACTCCTATCACCATATATCAGTATTTAAAAGTTTTAACACTTCAGCAGTTATCGGCAACAGATGGCGCCACCAAGCATCAAAACAAACAAGATGGCGGACAAGGCTTCCAGGTATCACAGGCTGATAGTAGTTTAACAAGACTTCAATATTAAAACGTTCACTACACTAACTGTCATGTATTTACTCATCTATGAGTCTTATTAACACTGTATTAATGATTTAACGAGATCACAGACAAACAAGTTTGTAAAAGAAGCAAAATTTTGAGTATTAGAGCTGCGAGAATGGAACACCACACAACCGTACAGTAAGACGTGAGGTGAATAATGAAATAATAATAATATAGTTTATATGAAGTCAATAGTTTATATGAAGTCAATAGTTTATATGAAGTCAATAGTTTATATGAAGTCAATAGTTTATATGAAGTCAATAGTTTATATGAAGTCAATAGTTTATATGAAGTCAATAGTTTATATGAAGTCAATAGTTTATATGAAGTCAATAGTTTATATGAAGTCAATAGTTTATATGAAGTCAATAGTTTATATGAAGTCAATAGTTTATATGAAGTCAATAGTTTATATGAAGTCAATAGTTTATATGAAGTCAATAGTTTATATGAAGTCAATAGTTTATATGAAGTCAATAGTTTATATGAAGTCAATAGTTTATATGAAGTCAATAGTTTATATGAAGTCAATAGTTTATATGAAGTCAATAGTTTATATGAAGTCAATAGTTTATATGAAGTCAATAGTTTATATGAAGTCAATAGTTTATATGAAGTCAATAGTTTATATGAAGTCAATAGTTTATATGAAGTCAATAGTTTATATGAAGTCAATAGTTTATATGAAGTCAATAGTTTATATGAAGTCAATAGTTTATATGAAGTCAATAGTTTATATGAAGTCAATAGTTTATATGAAGTCAATAGTTTATATGAAGTCAATAGTTTATATGAAGTCAATAGTTTATATGAAGTCAATAGTTTATATGAAGTCAATAGTTTATATGAAGTCAATAGTTTATATGAAGTCAATAGTTTATATGAAGTCAATAGTTTATATGAAGTCAATAGTTTATATGAAGTCAATAGTTTATATGAAGTCAATAGTTTATAAGAAGTCAATAGTTTATAAGAAGTTAATATTTAATATGGGTTTGAGATGAATAGCTATAGAACAGTCACCGAATAGTTGCTAATATACTATGCCTACATATAACAACCAACCTCCTATACGAAGACCGCCAGCTTATGATTTGTAAATGCCTTGTCCCGTATCGTCCCGCCTCACTCCTCGCCTCTTCCTTAGCCAATCATAGTGGAAAGTTCTGTGTGGTGATAAAAGACACTGCGTGGACTACTACTCATCACGCTTCCCCTGATGTTACAGCTGTGAAGTCCTTTGTAGTTATGATCTCTAGTTTTTACTGAACTACAACACTTGAGTATACAGCATGTGTCTGTAATGAGACTCGGAATAATACTGATGAGATGTGTCACCGTGAACCTGGACATTTACTATTATTGGTGTGGTTGCCATAGCATAAATATAATAGCAAAATGGATCACAGTGACCGTTCAATATATATTCATTAAAACCTAAATGAACAAAATTAGCATGATTAATTAAAATAACATATATGTTAATCAATCAGAGTCCAAGATTATTCACATGATAATATACATTAATTCAATGTAAAAATAAATATTCCAAGACAGAGGTCGAGTGATTAGCAGAAGTACGGAAATAAAATTCCTGGTCAGCACACAGTCCAGATCTCAACTCCTTGGACTTTCGCATATGGGCTGCTGCAGAAACTCGAGTTTATAAGTTTATATATAAAAAAAAACAGATCCCAATGAGTCTCTTATACAATGTGCTCAAATATCCGCTCAAAAATATAACAATAAGACTCTCAAGAAAGTATGCAAGAATGTTCTGAAGCGTGCATCGTTCTGTCTTCACATCGTAGGGGGTCATTTTCAACAACTTTTGTAGGACCTCAGGAGATGTGCCTCATATGATATAAGACAATAAATGTTTAATAATAAAAAAATCTTTTCTTTTCCTTGAAAGTGATGCATCTACAATGGTATTTGACTTATATTTAAGTGCTTCTAATTTGCAATTAAAAAATTACGTTATCTGATGAAACACAGCTAGAGTATCAGTATGGTTTTGATTATTTTTGCTGCAGCCAATGACTGAATATTGTGATTAAGTTAATAACTATCAGTCTATTAGACTTGATATACAGCTTATGGACTATACAATACATCCACTGACACAATGTGTTCCATCAGAAACGACATTTTTAAATTGCGAATTAGAAGCTGTAGTGGGTGGTAACTACACAAAGTAAATAACCCGGTAGTTTAGGAGTTAGTAATTTAGATTGATTCATTTATATAGCTAGTGGTCACTATTTAAATAATACGTATGATAGACTATACAAATAGGAAAGGAATCAGGATATAAAAAAGTTTAGTGTAAAGTTTATGTATTTGTAGACAACAACACCAGGCTGAAATATACAACAAAATGCATGAATATTAACAATAACAATAACAATAAACTTTATTGAACAAAAAAAGAATAATACATTCATTCAAGCCTATATGAAGTTCTGAATTGAACTTTTCAGGCAAAGTAAAAATTAAAAAAAAAATTAAATGTATATGAGGAGGATTAAAAGTTATTACAGATATTTATAGCAGAGAAAATATTAGTACCAATATTGAGGCATTTTCTATATAGACTTATATAGGCAATAGTACACACGTACCCTGGTATTTGACTATACATGTATTTCTTTTTAATAACTATTACTATTGCACTTCTACTATATATTCCAAGTCTCTGTAAATATGCGAATATATTAATAATATATATGATGCAAAATGAGTGAATGTATATTATAATGTTACCTAATTGCACAACTTAATTAACAATCTCCTCATCTCTTGACACAGAGCTCTGTGAAGTGTTTTCCAGTTTTTCAATTCAGTTTTTTAAGACCCATCACCTACACAGGTATTCTCGATTCATCAGTCCTATTACATTACTCCCCTCCTAGTTTTTTCCATAGGGAAAAACTAATAAAAAATCATTTAAAGAATCTTGCAAATAGAACATCTATATAATACATAACAATGAATTAGCTAACTCTTCAAGATCTGAATATCCGTATGTGACTTCGTAATAGGTACGCTCGTGGCTTTCATCATCGTAACATGGCATGGCTTTCATCATCGTAACATGGCATGGCTTTCATCATCGTAACATGGCATGGCTTTCATCATCGTAACATGGCATGGCTTTCATCATCGTAACATGGCATGGCTTTCATCATCGTGACATAGCATGGCTTTCATCATCGTGACATGGCATGGCTTTCATCATCGTGACATGGCATGGCTTTCATCATCGTAACATGGCATGGCTTTCATCATCGTGACATAGCATGGCTTTCATCATCGTGACATAGCATGGCTTTCATCATCGTGACATAGCATGGCTTTCATCATCGTGACATGGCATGGCTTTCATCATCGTGACATGGCATGGCTTTCATCATCGTAATATGGCATGGCTTTCATCATCGTAATATGGCATGGCTTTCATCATCGTAATATGGCATGGCTTTCATCTTCCTGTGACTTTTTTTTTATGTGGGGGTGTGTAAGAGAAGAGAGTTTACATGTGACAGCGAAGATAGAAATAGAGTAAAAATAATTACCCTATGAAAAACGAAATACTTCTTGTTAATGACCTATTGTTATATTACTTGCATGCTCATATTATTAGATTATTCAATAAAATAGCCCTCGTACTCAAGGATCAACAGACAATTTAACATTTTTTTTATCTTATTCAAATCTTGGTAAATACTAATATTAATAAAAAAATTCTTTATACCAATACTACTTTTAAATCTGTAAATACTAATACTACTACTAACAATTTTTTCCCCCAAAACACCTATTTAAATACTAACTACTTTGTTAACTATATATACAATTTATCATAACCATGTACAAATCTTTATGCACATTATTTCTCCCGTCATTCCAGACATTTCTTAGCAGTAACTTTAGATTTTCTCTTAAGTCTGTACTCCAGCACATCGTGCTGTACTCTTTCTACTTCATCGATAGGACCTGCAGAACGCAGAGCCCGTCTGAAAGGAGTGATTAATTTGGGAGAGAAACGTTTATTAGTAAGAATATCACCCATTTCTGCCATAGTAGAGTTAACTGTTTCGGACACAGATATAAAGCTCTTATTCTGTCTATATTCCCATATGTTAGTATTAAGACCGCTGTTAATCCTTCGACCACTCTCTAAATTAATCTTGCAGTTCCGTGAAATATCTCTTATTTTATCAATAATTTTATCTGCCGTTTCTTTATCAGTTTTATTTTCTTCTCTATTAGAGCACTCATTAGCTCCCATGTTAGTTTCGTGAACATCCATCTCATCACTCTGTTCATTATCTAGTAAAACTTTCAAATTAGTATTGAATGAGTTCTTTTCCGACAATAGAAAAGTCAGCTCTGAGTATAACTGATCTATTTGCTCTAATAATTCATCGTGGATATTAATAGTTTGTTCCAGAGCATTACACCAATCAAAGTTAACATTATTATCGTGCAAGTACCTTTTAAAATCATTAGAAGGTGATTTATCGATTACCGGTGATGATTCTAAGTATATCCTATCCCCTGAAATATTTTTGTCAATAATTTCGGTACATTGAAAAATAGTTAGATCTAATTTATCACTATTATGAGCGACCGCTTCATCTGATTCCAGATTATCGGTTAAACTATCAGACTATAATGGTTTACTATTATCGCTACATTTACGATCGGAAATTGTTGTATCTTCAGACATGCATGAGCTATTCCCTATTCGTGTACCGATCATACCACAATCAGATGAAGAGATATCTGTTAATGCCTCAACAGTATTTTCAATATATTTTGAAATATATATAGGCAACTCGCGCCAGGGACGCAATTGTTTGTGGTGTACTTTAACTGGTTTCTTTCTATCATCCACTTTACAGATTTCATAGGATAATCCGTTGGATTGTATTTTGGTAATTAAATAAGGCCCGTCAAATTGTTTTTGAAATTTGTTGGTCAGTAAGTTACCTACTCTATTTACTTTCTTTATTACCTTTTGATTCAAATCAAACGAAGCGAAATTAGGGTGTCCTTGTCACCGATAGGTAAAATACTTTGTACCTCGTGAGCCTGAGTCATTATGAATTGAGAGGGAGTCATCGAAATCTGCGAATGAATAGTATTATTGTAAGTATAAATAGCTTTTGATAAATAATCATCCCACTCGCCATCCTTATCTAATAACGCACTTAATAAATTCTTAATTGTTCTATTGGTTCTCTCAATTTCGCCGTTTGAAGAGGGCATTCTAGGCGTAGAATATACATGATCTATATTGAATTCCATAAGAACCTTTTCAGTCTCTGTACCTCTAAACTCTGTTCCATTATCGCTCAGAATTCGCTTAGGCATCATAGGTAATGATGTTAAAATATTTGATTTTAGAGCGTGAGCGATGGTACTAGCCTTTTTATTCCGCACCGGCACTGCGGCGGCCCACTTAGAAAACAAATCTACTGCCATTAAGATGGCAATATTACCTTTTGAAGAGGTAGGCAATGCCATGAGATCCATTGCAACTAAATCAAAGGGACCGTCTGTCTTTATTTTAATGGTAGGTGGTGACAAAGATTGCTTGTTAGTTTTATATAATTGACAAAATTGACATGACGCGCAAATCTCTCGGGCAACTTTATCCGCAGCCGGATGCCAAAACAAATCTTTAATACAACTTAGCAGCTTATTTCTACCTATGTGTGCCATATTATTGTGTACTTTGTATAATATTTCTACAATGAATGGAAAAGAAACTACTACTGGTGACGTATTATTATCAGTTTCCTTTACCAAAAGTTCTTTACGAAAAGCTAACTTATCAGAGGCTCTTTTAAATTGACATAATGATTTTAATTTCCATTCACTTTTATTTACTTTATTCATGACTTTGTTCCTCAATGTTTTGATAGCATAATTCTTACTTTGCATATTTTTCAATTCTTCCTTGGATATTATAAATTTAGGCAAAGATTTAAAATAGTCATCCGAATATTGGTCGTAATCACTTGAATTATTTAAGATATTAACTTTAACGTTGAGGGTTGATAAGTACGCCCTTTGACTTATTCCAGACCCACTGATATCTACCTATCTATTCATATCATTACGTACATTTAAATTCATAGTCTTGAAATCTAATACTATGTCATTTTGAATTATGAAATTGGCACCAAGAACAACGCAATAAGGAATAGCGGTGTCAGGCACGACATAAAAATTAACATTTTTACATACTACATCTTCTAATTTCACTGATAGTACAATCTGTCCCAATATTTTAGTCTCTACATGTCCGACACCATAAATTACATTATTCTCAAGTGGTTGTAAAATCTGAGTACTATCTGCAATTTTAGTCCATATGTTCTCTCCTATAACGTTAATTTGTGCACCGGTATCAATTAATGAGCAGAATCTATAATTTCCAATATTTATACTCACCCCTGAGACCGGTATTTCATGATGGCATGGTATCCCTGACTGTTCCTTGGCCTCGTCAAATGTCACATCATCCCAGTCGTCAACACACTTGTCCATTGGGGCGTAGTATTCGTTAGGATTACTTTCTTCTACGGTCTCACAATAGTTTATCCACTTCTTATTATCCTTTTTGACAATTTCTTTTCGACAGAATAAAGGGTTATAGTGTACCATGGAAATACATTGTAAATAAATTATCTTACAGTTCTCACTTGCCTTATGGTCTTTATAGATAACTGGGGTATCTATATTATGGTATACATGAATTTGAATTTTAAATAAATCGCATGCAGCAAGGAACATTTCTGTAATTGGTAACTGTTCATCGTTATACAGAATATTCCATTTATTTTTCCATTTTCGATTGGTTTGAAGATTATACTTCTTAGGATTTTGTAGCAATTTATCCACTAACATTTTCCTCAATTCTGTATGGGTCTCAGGAATTTCGCACCCTATAGACACCTCGTCGTCACAAATGTCCTCCAAAGCTACACAAATGGATTCAAAAAATGAATTCCCGCCTCCGTCTATCTTTTTTAAGATTTTGAACTCTTTTGGTAGCTTGTTAATGTTCGGCTGATCAACAGTGTTATCTTCCTTAATTCGTGAGAGAAAATCAGCAGCTCCGTTTTCGATACCCGGTACATAATTGATATCGAAGCTAAATTCCGCTATGTCTTCCAGCGCTCTGTAAACGCGTGTATTATGAGGAGACATATTATGCATGTATAATAATGGTCGGTGGTCAGTAAAAAGTTTAAAGTGAATTCCGTAGAGAAATGCCTTGAAAGTTAAGCATCCCCACCTAATTGCAGTCAACTCTCTTTCTATTGTAGAGTATCTTTCCTGAGTTTCCGAAAATGCCATGGACGCGTATGCGATGGTTTTATGTCGCTCCTCTTGCTTTTGTATCAAACAAGCGCCGGCGCCTTTTCCCGATGCATCCACGTACAATTCGAGCGGGGATGCGTTCTTATCGTAATCCGGTGAAGACAAAATCACGTCTTTTGATACCTCGTGCTTTAGTTGACTAAATGCGTTTGTTAGTTCTTCAGTCCATTTAATCTTGGCACGTTTGGCTTTACCTGTCAGTTCGTTTAGTGGTTTCGCAATTGTAGAACAATTTGGAATAAATTTGCGTTGAAAATTTATCAAGCCTAAAAATGTTCTTAATTCAGTTGTAGTTTCCGGTTTCGGGAAATCTCTAACTTTTTCATAATATTCGGGTGATTTTTCGACTCCTTCCTTACTTATCACGTGGCCCAAAAATTTTATTTTTTCAGCAAAAAATTCACACTTATCTACTTTAATTTTGATGTTATAGTTGGCTAACGTAGTTAATACTTTTTGCACTAGCTTCAGATGATGTTCGAATGAATCAGAGACTATCAGTATATCATCAATGTATATAATGATATTGCTAGAAGATAATGGTGACAAGATCTGTTGCATCATTTTTTGGTAAGCAATACCAGCATTCTTTAGGCCGAAAGACAGCCTCTTGAACTGGTATTGATTCCTGGTTGTACTAAATGAAGTGTATTGTTTACTATTTTCATGCAGTGGTACCTGATAGTATCCGCGTGTACAATCTAATTTGGTGAAATATTTCATGTTATGAGATCTATAAATGCAGTGAGTTAAATTCGGCATAGGGAAATGTTCGGTTTTAGTAGCTTTGTTTAGTTTCCGATAGTCTATGCAGAGGCGTAACGAACCGTCAGGTTTCCTCACGGGAACGCATGGCGATGACCATCGTGAGTCGCTATATTCGATGATATCGTTAGGTAATAATTCGCGACACTGATTTTCAATCTCGTCCGTAATAGGCTGTGCGAACTCACGCGGTTTCTGCCAGATAGGAAAATGACTCATCAAATCTATCTCATGAGGAGTTATGTCTGCTTTTCCTAAGTCCTCCGGATTTGTACTGAGAGCATCGGTTACTTTAAGAAGCATCTCAAAAACGCTATCAATCTCTTCTGGGGACATTGTATCGTTTTCGATTTTTATCTTTAGCTTTAGGTCATCTCGAGTCCATCTTCCCGATTTATTATCGGCATCATTTATTTTAGGAACATTCATAATTGTGCTAATTACACCTACCTTAGTGTCATTAATAACCTTAAGGGACTTACTAGAACTATAATTCTGTACCAAGATACATTTATCTGATTTGCTCGATAAGATACCATTCGTGTACATTAAATTATTGTCGCTAAAGTTACCTTCAAAATAAAATTCATCATTGCAGTAGTCCGAAAAGGACCTATCGAAATACACAGGTAGCAAACATAGCTCTCCAGCGTTAACAGTACTACAATTAATAGTGAAAACTGGCATATTCTCAACACTTACATTCAAAATTTCATTGTCCTCTGTTAAATAAATATGAATTTTAGATTCATCTGAATTCTGTTTAGTTAATTTACGTTTAGCCATATCAACACTAATTGCATTCATTCTTAAAAAGTCTATCCCTAGTATAATTTTATCTGAGATTTTATCATCGCTTATCACTTCCAATTTAGTTAAAATATTTTGCCCACAGAAGTCTAAATTAACGTGAACTGTACCCATAGTTTTAGTTTTAGAGCCGCCATGACCCGAAATAGTAAAAATGTTACTCTCGTCTAATTGAAATCTGAATCCATCTACAATAGATTTTACAATGAAAGAGCATGATCCACCACTGTCTATTAGTGCTCCGTACTTTTTACCTTCAATAACAATAGGCATCGATAATAATTTCTCACTATGAGCTAAATTCACTACGATATTTGGTTTCGCATTATTTGCTAATATACCCTGTTCATTGAGATTTATTATGTTAATATTATTGTCAGTAATAACAGATTTACAGTGCTTACCTTTACATTTAGAGGATTTCTCACTGAAGCTTTTCCGCTCTGATATTCCCTCTCTAAAGTCAGAGCTGTTCAGTTTAAATTATCTGTGTTTTGATCTTTGTTATTCTGAAACTGAGGTGGATACGTGGCAGCATGTGGGTTCATGCTAGCACTGCGGAAAGGCCTATTTGTACTCTCATTTTGCCATTTTCTCCTAGGTGACATACATTGGCCACGCGGTCTCATCGGTTCACTTTCTCTGTTATTGTATGAGGATTCAAACTCGTACCTTCTTTGCCTATTCTTAGGACAATTACGAATAAAATGATTTGAATCTCCACATATAAAGCATGCCCTAAGACGAGTCCTACAGTTTTCAAAAGAGTGCCCAAATCTTTTGCATACAGAGCATGTCTGAGAGCCTAGAGGAGGTCTCACAAATCTAGAAAAATTCGGATAAGAGCCACTATGGAATGGTGTTCCGTCCCACGGAACAGAACTCTTGATCAAGGGACTACGAATTTCATTTAATGAACAGTTGGCGTTTGCATTATAACGTTTCTGGTTATAATTAGGTTGCCTGTGATTATTAGAATAGAATATTTTGGGAGGCGACTTTACAAGTTCACTTTCTTTCCTAGTCCTATTTCTGTCCCCTTTGTATGTATTCAAGTTAATAACCCTCTCATCATAAGAATCTCTATCCCCTGATTGATCTTGTTTATCCATTTCAATTTCAGTGTCAAGCAATCGAGCGCATTTCTGGACAATGTTCCAAGTTACCTTTTTGTCATTTAACTTGTAACTCATTATTTGAGAATTAATTATATCTCTCATTTTTCTGGACACCGCTTTCTTAAACTGACTAATCAAAGTAGAGCTCTGCTCAAAATTATTTCGTGGATAGGCAATTGTGAACAACGTCTGAAGTCTATTGCTAAAAATAAAGAAAGACTCTCCAGCTTTAGGGCGAGCGGACTCAAACTTGCGTTTTGCTTTATTCCTCCGCACTTCAGTTTCATCTGTATACCAGTTCAGTAGTTTTAACTTTACGTCTTCGTAATCATCTTCGAATTGTCTAAGAGACTTGAAACCCTCTAACGTTTTACCAGAAAGCTGGCGTTCTAATTCTCCAATCCATAAGTAGCTCTTTCCCCTAAAGTTTTGTTGGCAGTAATCTTCAAATCTGCTTAGGTACTTCCCTAAATCTTGACCTGATGATTCATTAAAAGCTTCCTGCCTAGGTACCTGTCTATTATCTAGTTTTCTAAGCAACTTACTCATCCCATTTAAGTTATCAGAAGATGACGTGGAGTTCTTCCTAGTCTTAATTTTAACCCTTTTCTTCACTTTCTTATCAACTCTAATAGACTCATTGCTCGAATTATCGCTGTTACTTTTAGCAAACAAAATACGTTTAGCATCAACTTTCTTTGGTTTATTCTTTTTTTTAACAGGGAAAAACAACTTATCATCTTCTGATGTCTTTTGATCAGCCCCATCACAAACATTCTTTTCTAATAGTGTGTTCACGGTGCGAATTTTAGGACGGGCTCCTTTCGCTTCAAATCCTAAGATTTCACTAGCCTTACAGTTTCCCAAGTATTTGTCTAATTCACTATTCAAATCACGAATGCATTTCAATGAATCTTCCGACAAGCCTCCTAAACCTCTAGTGTTTAATTCACCCAAGAAATTTCTTACGAATTCACAATTATCAGTGAGAGCAATGGTTTCTAAACTCTTTAGATCATCCTGATCTCCTAAGTTTTCAAAACTTTCAGACATACTGGGTAAAAAAAACTTGAGATTTATTATGGAAAAAAAATCTGCAAGGAATGAAATGAGTGCCTAGCACACAAGTTAGACAAAAACTACCACAAACTACAACGAGATGCCACCTCTTTAACAATCTAATATCCTGGTCACGGCACCATTTTTATGTAGTGGGTGGTAACTACTCAAAGTAAATAACCCGGTAGTTTAGGAGTTAGTAATTTAGATTGATTCATTTATATAGCTAGTGGTCACTATTTAAATAATACGTATGATAGACTATACAAATAGGAAAGGAATCAGGATATAAAAAAGTTTAGTGTAAAGTTTATGTATTTGTAGACAACAACACCAGGCTGAAATATACAACAAAATGCATGAATATTAGTACCAATATTGAGGCATTTTCTATATAGACTTATATAGGCAATAGTACACACGTACCCTGGTATTTGACTATACATGTATTTCTTTTTAATAACTATTACTATTGCACTTCTACTATATATTCCAAGTCTCTGTAAATATGCGAATATATTAATAATATATATGATGCAAAATGAGTGAATGTATATTATAATGTTACCTAATTGCACAACTTAATTAACAATCTCCTCATCTCTTGACACAGAGCTCTGTGAAGTGTTTTCCAGTTTTTCAATTCAGTTTTTTAAGACCTATCACCTACACAGGTATTCTCGATTCATCAGTCCTATTACAAAGCACTTCTAATGCATCATCTGTCATCATAGATACACCACGTTGATGGCAAAGAAAATATTATTATTAAACATTTATTGTCCTATATATATGGCTATATCATATGAACCACATCTCCTGAGGCGGTGTGCAGACGTTTCGTCGACAGACGTTTCGCCGACAGTCGTTTCGTCGACAGACGTTTCGTCGACAAGACGTTTCGTCGACAGGACTTTCGTAAAATGGATATTAACACACTCTAATGTTACAAAACATGTACTTTAACAGAATAATGTATCATACGATCAAGTTACAAAATAGAATAATGGTAAGAAGGAAAACAATTAAATAAATTTCAATCGTTTTTCTACTTTAACACTGAACCAAAAAAAACTATTCAATAATAACAAAATTATTTTTAAGTAATTTAATAATTTTGGGTCAAGTTACGTTTGTGATTATAAAAAATTATAACAATTTCCTCTCAATAATTTACGATTCATCTATACTATAATAAGAGCCTCGTCCATCTGTCCGTGTGTCACAATTGTATAGGGAAATACATAATAAAAGGAAAAACAAATCATTTGTAGCAGTATCATGACTAATGGATACAATTATATTGACTCTAATTATTTGAAAATTTAAATTCATATTTTGGCTTTTGAAAGATTTTTCCGTTTAATCAGAATATTGGTGGGTACCTTTAGGCCCCCTTCACACTTGCATTTCTCGACGCCGCCTTTGAAAAAATGTTCATGAGCATTTTTTTTAAAGTCGGCGCTGAGAAATGCAAGTGTGAAGCGGGCCTAAAATACATACTTGAATTCGAATATAATTTACATTCAATAACAGGTACTGTACTAGTAATAATATGATTTATATCGTCAGATTTGTAATTGACAAGTCATTTTCAGTTGGTAAAGGCCCACTGTTCGACTACTGCGGTTTTTCTGTAATTGAGTGGTAATCCTAGCTTAAAAGTCAATATTTAGTTTAAAAACTCACCGTTGAATGTTTATCGATACTTAGGTTAGTTTGGTTTAAAATACAAAAAGTTCAGAGTTATCGAACGATATTCCATTTTCGAATTTGTTATCCTCCAAGAAAAGCTTATTACATAATATTGTAGAACTAATAAATTATTATTAATATTCTTAAAGTACTTGAAACGACACATTTACCCCAAGCCAACACGGCAAGATACTAATAGACAGTTGTGACACAAGACGATTGATAGACAAAGAATTAAATTTAATAATGCTCTTTGTGTGAGGATACAGTCATTTAGATTTCAATTATTTTGTTATTTGATGCTATATATTTTTTATGGTTTTGTCTTACATATATAATTTTCCAAATTAGTTTTGGTTTAGTATTAAAGTAGACAAACGATTGAAATTTATTTAATAGTTTTATTATTCATTATTCTATTTTGTAACTTGATCGTTTGATACATTATTCTGTCAAAGTACATGTTTTGTAACATTAGAGTGTGTTAATATCCATTTTACGAAAAATTTGTCGATGAAACGTCTTGTCGACGAAAAGTCCTGTCGACGAAACGTCTTGTCGACGAAATGTCTGTCGGTGAAACGTCTGTCGGCGAAACGTCTGTCGACAAAAAGTCTGTCAACCCCTGAGGCCCTACAGAAGTTGTTGAAAATGACCTCCTCCAGCCTGAAGACAGAACGAAGCAAACTTCGAAACATTCTTTCAAATTTCTCAGGGGTCTCCGGGTTATACCTTCCAGCAAAACTTTAAACACTTTGTATAAGAGACACAATGGAATAATCTTTTTCATATGTAAACTCGAGTTTGTGTAGCAGCCAAGAAGTGAAAATCCAAAGGGTTGAGATATTTATTGTGTGCTGGCCAGGAATTTTCCGTTCTTCTTCTAATGAATCGACCTCTACACTTTTCAATGAGAAATTCTAGAACTGCATTTGTTGAATGTGGTGGAGCGCCGTCTTGCATCCACCAAAGTGAAGAACGAGATGCAGAATGGTTTAGTATGACCTAAATAATGGGTGCTAGTTTGGTTTGCGATCTATGAGGTTAATGTGATCCGATAATGCATTAGTATTTTTATTTTAATAATTATGATAATTTTTCTTTTTAAGTAACTGTTATACAAAACAAACAATATAGACGAGATAATATTGTCACAATGCATTAAAAGTAAAAAAAAAACATATATTAATTGCTTATTTTTACTTTATATTCGAATAAATTTGGTAGGATGTAGTTTATGTAACGATATTTTCTTGAAGTATTTCCATAATAAGGCTTTGCACATGTAAATGGTATATAATCATTTAAGGAAATAAAATACTATATATATTTAGTATCTCGTATACCTGTTTGTATCTTTTATATTTGCTAATATATTCTAAATAGATCGCATAGCAAACTAGCACCAAATAATGTCCTGTAGCAATCTGAGATATGAAACACCATTAACCCGATGACAAGTTGCCATCATCATCAAGGAATGCAGAACAGATTACAGGCAGGCCTCGCTTTAAGTACAACTCACTTTAACAAAAGTGGTACTTATTTCGAGTCATGTTTCGAAATAAGAACCGTTCGTAGACGGTTCCCGGAAAGAAGCCCACAGGAAAAATGTCCACAAGAAAAAAGCCAACAGGAAATATGCCCACAAGAAAAATGCCCACAAGGAAAAATGCCCACAGGGCATCACAGGGAAAAATGCCCACAAGGAAAAATGCCTACAGGCATAAAAGCTCCCACAGGAAAAAAGCCCACAACTACATAATTTTTATAATACAGAAAAACGTGAGGTGTTTTAAATAAGGGCAAAATTTAACAGCAAATATTCTAAAATACAGTTGTTTTTAATTTATTTTAGTATAGGGTTTAACGTCAGCTTTCACCTATTTCGACTGTATCGCCGACGTCAAAAATAAACTAAAGAAAAAGGCCTGGAAGAATCAGTCAGAAAGGAAAGTAGCTCCATGAATAAAGTAACTTACTACCGTCGGTGACAATGCTAATTGATGCAACAAAAAAAAACTCCGTGAATGCAGTCACTTAACAAGGTAATGTGACGATAAGGGGCACAAGCACCAGTGGCTGCACTCACGGATGGAAGAGGAAAATGAAGAGGTGATAGTAAATGAAGCTTACGAGTCTACCTAACAGAAAAATCTTAGATCTCGTAGGTGAGGAGCATAAACCTAGCGCTATCCTCTAAAAATGCAAATAGCGTTAAAATTATATTAATATGGTATACATGAAAAAAAGACAATACATTATCCAAATTGCAACAGTTTGGAACCCAAGGGACGCCACCCCCCTTCTCTTCCATTCACCACAGAGAGCTTCAAGATAGAGCACTTGGGGGTAAAATATAATTGAAATTGTAAAATGAAAATCACGGATGATTTTCAAATTTATTTACTATAAAATTAAAATCAACAAATAAACAATTAATCTTAGCGATGAAGGCTTTCAAAATGAGGCAAAAGGTGCAAGACATAGAAAACTAATTGAATATTCGTGCCTTTGTAAACTTATGCCTTTATTTAAAACACGGTGACAACACCTTTATGTTTTTCTATATTTTAAAAAGTATGTACTTCTGGGTTTTTTTCCTTGTGGGCTTTTTTTCCTTGTGGGCATTTTCCCCTGTGGGCATTTTTCCTTGTGGGCTATTTTCTTGTGGGCATTTTTCCTGTGGGCTTTTTTCTTGTGGGCATTTTTCCTGTGGGCTTTTTTTCTGTGGGCTTTTTTCCGGTCACCATTTACACTACGAACTTGTCTCACCATCACTACCTAAAGGCTAATATTAGAATGCGAGATCATGAAAATAACAAACGACACACGTTCGTCCGATTGGCTTTGTTACTGCTTTAAACCTTCATTGATCTGCTTTGCCACTGCCCACTGCCATGAATCTGTCCCAATCATCTATGCAACTGATCCGATCTGATGTACAATTGCCGTGAGTCTGCCACGATCTGCTGTGTAACTGCCGTGAGTCTGCCACGATCTGCTGTGAATCTGCCCCGATCTGCTTGCAACTGCTATAAATCTGCCCGATCTGCTTGCAACTGCCGAGAATCTGCCCGATCTGCTTGCAACTGCCGTGAATCTGTCCCGATCTGCTGTGCATCTGCAGTAAAACTGTCTCGATCTCCTGTGCAACTGCCCTGATCTCCTGTGCAACTGCTGTGAATCTGGCTCAATCAGCTGATATGCAACTGCCGAGAATCTGCTCCGATCTGCTATGCAACTGCCCCGAATATGTCCCGACGACAGTTGCATAGCAGATCGGGGTAGTTGCAAAGAAAATCGGGGTAGATTCATGGCAGTTGCATATCAGATCGGGACAGATTCACGGCAGTTGTGTCAGATTCACGACAGTTGCATTGCAGCAGATCGGAGCAGATTCACGGCAGTTCATATAAGAAGATCGGGGCAGTTGCATAGCAGCAGATCGGGCAGATTCACGGCAATTGGATAGCAGTAGATCGGGGCAGATTCACAGCAGTTGCATAGCAGATCGGGGCAGATACACAGCAGTTGCATAGTAGCAGATCGGGGCAGATTCACGGCAGTTGCATAGCAGCAGATCGGGGCAGATTCACGGCAGTTGCATTGCAGTAGATCGGGTTAGATTCACAGCAGTTACATACCAGATCAGGGGAGATTTACTGCAGTTAATAGCAGCAGATCGTAGAAGATTCACGGCAGTTGCATTGCAACAGATTTGGGCAGATTCATGGCAGTTGCATAAGATCAGAACGAGGCAGAATCACGGCAGTTGCATTGCAGTAGATTGGGTTAGATTCACAGCAGTTGCATAGCAGCAGATCGGGGCAGATTCACGGCAGTTGCACAGCAGCAGATAGGGGCAGATTCACGGCAGTTGCATTGCAGCAGATCGGGTTAGATTCACAGCAGTTGCATACCAGATCGGAGCAGATTTACAGCAGTTAATAGTAGCAGATCGTAGCAGATTCACGGCAGTTGCATTGCAGCAGATCTGGTTAGACTCACAGCAGTTGCATACCAGATCAGGGCAGATTCACGGCAGTTGCATAGCAGCAGATTCACGGCAGTTGCATTGCAACAGATTTGGACAGATTCACGGCAGTTGCATAGCATCAGAACGAGGCAGAATCACGGCAGTTGCGTAACAGATCGGGGCAGAATCAAGGCAGTTGCATAGCAGCAGATCGGGGCAGATTCACGGCAGTTGCATAGCAGCAGATCGGGGCAGATTCACAGCAGTTGCATAGCATCAGAACGAGGCAGAATCACGGCTGTTGCATTGCATCTGATCGGGTAAGAGTCACGGCAGTGGCATAGCAGCAGATTCTCGGACGTTGCATAGCAGCGGATCGGGGCAGATTCACAGCAGTTGCATAGCTGCAGATCAGGGCAGATTCACGGCAGTTGCAGATCGGGGCAGATTCACGGCAGATTCACGGGGCAGATTCGGCTTGTTTAGTATTCTGAACCTTGGTCATACAGAAAGTTGGGTTACTTTACTTTACCACTGGCGCACTATAGGAGTATCGGGGATGAACATCACAGGTTTATTAATGAAATATAAGAGCTCTTTAACTTTACTAATAAATGTGCAAAAGTCCACCCGTGAATTAAAATGTTCCCCGGGTGTTCTTGCGCATCTAGTTTATTGGTTGTATCTCAATAATTTAGAATTATTATTAAAATCATCTTACATGACGTTAATCTACAGTAAATTATGCGTATTCAACATAAATTGCAATCAAATTTGAGCATAATTATCAACACTACAGCAAAGTTCGTGGAGATTCGATTCTAGTCCAAAATAATTATTTTGCTATAAAAAAGTTTAAAAAACATAGGTCTCTGTTTGAACACTTAGTATTTATACTTAATCTCTTAAGATTTTCGTAAAAGAGCTTCTCTTTCCAATGGTGTTGTCAGATTTTTCACTCATTGACCGTCAATGACCGATGCGTAACTTCACCCGGAATTTTGAGGTGCGCAAGGCCACCCGGTCTGACGCTATTAGTAAAAAGGGTTTTCCATTCATCGTCATGGAGGTGACGATAAATGGCATTTTGATCAATTTCGAATAAGTTATTTCAAAACATTTTAATGGTTAGTAAATATATTAATTTCAATATTTATTTAATTTTCCATACTTAGATAGCTTTTAGCCATTTATCGACCAACTAGAACTTAATTATAAGGGACGATGGTAAGCGGGAGGTGGGGAGTATATATATAATAGAATCAGAATAATTGATTATACTATTTAAAATACCTTGTTCATCTAAATAATGATTAGTAAAAAAAAAATTTGATTTAAATAGAAAAAGTGTCATCTAATTTGATAAAACGTACATTCCAGTTCTGCTTTCATCAAGGTAGCAGGTGTACCGCTCCGTTCCTTACATGGTGGTGTTTTTCACAGCATACGATGTCATTGTGATCTTATTCATGAATAGTGTCAATTTATTCAAAGAGTGGCAGTGGTGAATATCTGTTTGTGGATTTTGTCGACTATTGCACATCCATTACTTGAACTGAACTCATAATTTAGTGCTGTATTCATTGCTGGCAAGTGTAATAGCTTTGGCAACCACGCCGCCATTTTACTGTCGGTTCTTGTGACAAGTGGCGCCATCTTTTGATTAAAAATGCCATTTTTACGTGGTGGTAAAAATGTACTACCCCCCATCTCTCCTGAGCTTGATATCAACTCGAATTGCTTCTCAACTGATGTAAATGTCGATGAGATGACTCCTGAGGGAAGACAAATAGTTGAACTCGTGATGAGTAAACTGGATGAGGTAATGCGAACGATAATTGGCGAAGTTAAAGAGAAAAATGAAACAATTTCACAGTTAGAAGGCCAGGTCTCCTCGTTGAGGAAAGAGGTAGTTGACCTGAGGAATAGACTTGACGATGTTGAGTGTTATCAGAGAGGTGACAGTCTTATTATGTCAGGTGATGGTCTACCAGCGGTAAATGATAGCGAGAACTGCCCACAGCTTGTGCATGGATTGTTGAAAGACAAAATTAAGTATGTATTACCAGTGGATAACATAATTACTGCATTTCGGTTAGGCAAGAAACCAAATACTCAGCGCACTGATATGCGAAACATTTATGTCAAGGTGGCAAATCGTGATATAAAGAACAACATAATTGCTAGTTGCAAAAAGGTGAAACCTGATGGCTTATATGCTAATGAAAATCTTTCTACCGGAAGAGCCAAAGTTCTAGCTTTTTTGAGGCGAGTCAGGCGGAAGCAACCTCAAAGAATCAATGGAATAGGTTCCATCAACGGACGTGTCTACGCTTGGCTTAAACACTCAAACCCAGCATCACCCGGATCAAAGATATATTTCAACAGTTTGTCTGATGTGGAGAAATTATGTGAAGAGCTGGGAATGGACTGGAGTGAAATTAAGCAGGACAATGTGAGTGACAGGAGTTGACTCGTAGAATTTATGAATTGTTTGAATAACGACAGAGACAACTATAACTGGATTATAGTTTTTCATCTGTCGCTCCAGATTGGAAGTTTGAGAAATGTGGCTCAGTTCTGTGTAGATAAATTCTACACAGTTGTTTGTGTCGCAGCTGATCATCTTCCGTATTCTGCTTATGATATTCTGCGTGTCTTTTTTACATCTCCGTTTCCTCATGCTTCGTCGTTAGCTGTTGCCTTTGCGTCTTTTTGTGCTTATCTGACTACATATGCCTTCTCAATTCAAGATACATTTATTACCATGCATACTTTGACAAGTATTTCTTCATGCGTTCCTGTGCTGTGCTCCTTCTTCGTGCAGGCGAATGTCCCTCCCTCCTCCTGTGTTGTTCCTCCTTCTTCACACCGACTAGTGTCCCGCCCTCCTTCATGTGCTGCTCCTCCTTCACTCGGATTGGTTGATTTTCATTCTTCCTTAGATGATAGGTAACCCACTTAATAATATAGATGTAGACGTTTGTCATTTTGATGAAATGTATCCGAACTTAGATGGGGTGCAGCAATCTTTGTATTATGACATAGATAAATTTGTATTAGAATGCCGTAAAAATTCCATGGACTTGTCAATTATACATTTGAATATAAGATCATTATATGGTAAAGTAGATGAATTAGTTGCATTTCTGTCTTTGTTAGATTATCAATTTGACTTCATATGTTTATCTGAAACTTGGCTAAATTCCATTTCTGTTAGTATGATTCAGTTAGAAAATTATAAATTCTGTAGCATAGTGCGAGGGGATGGTAGGCGGGGAGGGGGCGTGGGTATTTTTGTACGTGAAGGTATTGAATGTCAAATTTTAAAAGATTTATCATATGCTCATGAACATTTGGAATCTATATTCATTGAATGTACTATACAAAATAGAAAAGTTGTTGTGGGTAATATTAATAGACCACCAGTTCAAATTACAGATGTGTATTTTGAAAAGTTAAATGTAATTATGAACACGTTGCGAGTTTCTTCACGTAGAGAAACTTTCATATCTGGCGACTTTAATTTGAATTTGCTTAATTACATGAATGATAATCGTACCCTAGAGTTTGTAAATTTAATGAATGCGTGTTCATTGTTGCCTGTAATAACAAAACCCACGAGAATTAGTGACTCAACAGGTACACAAACGTTGATTGATAATATTTTCCTTACTAATCCTGTTGTTGTTGTTGTTTGACCTCCCCAACATCCTCGCCGGGACGGAGGGGCGGCCAGGGGCGCCCCGGGTTTCAGCCACCCGAGGCACTGTGTGGGAGTGTGTGGGCCTAAGGGAAACCCGCATCACTCAGGAAGTTAATAACTGCCTGAGGATGGGTCCAAAGGTGCTCCAGTGAGTGAATGTTGTGTGTAGTCCTGTGTTGGTGTAGTGACGGACATTGTGTGAGAATGTGAGAGATCGTGCCCTGGTCGGCTTGGCAGAAGTCGCACCGATCAGAGTCCGACCTCCCAATCCTGTGCATGTAGTAAGGAAGAGAAGGATGGTGGCCACATTTCAGACGTGATAGGGTGACCCTATCACGACGAGACATGGCCGACTCACTAGGGTCGATGGCTGGAGGCCTAGACCCAAGGAGTTTGTTGGGAAGTGAGGAAGCTAGAGCTCTTTGTGTGAAAGTGGTGTGTATGTGTTTGTGAAGAGAAGTGTTGTCAGGTGTGGGGGGGAGAGTGGTGTAGAGGTGTCTGTAGTGTGTGGAGGGGGTGATGTGTAGTGTGCGTGGTGTCCTCCTCTCAGTTTGCATGTAGTGTAGGGGATGTGAGGGGTCTAGTGTAGAAGTGTAAAAATGTGTGCCCCTCATGTCCATGTGTGAGGTGAGAGGTAGGACTCGTGTTTCTGTGTGTAGGTGGTGTGTGGGTGTTGTTTGTGTACAACCGGTGGCAATGCGGAGTGCGGTGTTTTGTGTTTTTTGGAGTGTCTGTAGGTGGGTGTTGGATATGTCAGGTGACCAGGCTGTGTGGGCGTAGGTGAGGATGGGTCTGATGAATTGTTTGTAGAGTGTTGTTATGTCTTCCTTGGAGTGTCCGTAAGTTGTGTGAGTGAGTGCGCGGAGGACGTTCAGTCTTTGTTTGGCTCTGTTGTTAATGTCGGTTATGTGGTGTTTGAACGTCCAGCCGCGGTCGAGTGTAACTCCAAGGATTTTCGGCGTGTTGTTAATGGGAAGGGGAGTGTTGTTGAGTGTAATGTTTGGATGGGTTCTGTATTCAAGGGTGTAGGGTGTAACTAAGGTGACAGAAGATTTGTTTGCGGAGACCTTTAATCTGTTTGTTTCTAGCCAGTCTTCTAGTGAGTGGATGTATGTTTGTAAATTGTTGGCGGCGGTCTCGTGTTTGGGATGTTGTGAGATGATGGTGACATCATCTGCGTATGAAAGAGTGTAAACCGAGGTGTGTGTTGGCGTAGGGAGGTCGTGAAGGTATAGGTTGAAGAGTGTAGGTGAGAGTACGGAGCCCTGCGGTACCCCGTCAGTGTAGTGAAGTGTTCTGGAGGACTTGCCGTTGTAAAGTGTTTTGCCAGAGCGGCCTGAGAGATAATTGGCAAGCCATTTTTTATATGAGTCGTGGATGTGTGTGTTGAGTATTTTGTTAATTAGTAGGTGTCTGGGTACCGTGTCGAAGGCTTTACTAATGTCTATGGCAGCTATAATTGTCCTATCCGCAGGTTTGTTGGAGTTCAAGCCTTCGAGTGTTGTCTGTGAGAGGTGGGTAAGAAGAGTAGCTGTGGAGTGTTGGGATCTGAAGCCGTGTTGTGAGGGGGATAGTGGGATGTGTGGTGAAATGTTGTTTAGAACTAGCCTCTCGAGTATTTTGGATGGGGTGGAAAGGAGTGATATGGGTCTGTATGAGGCCAGTTCTGTGGGGGGTTTGTTGGGCTTCAGGATCGGGATGATTTTGGCAAGTTTCCAGGTGTTGGGTATACTATTGTTCTGAAGTGAGAAATTGAAGATGTCTGTGAAGGCTCTGATGGCAAGTGGCCCTAGATGTTTTAGATGTTTGTTTGATATGCCATCAGGACCTGTGGAGGAAGTGTTCTTGGAAACCCGGATGGCCTCGGTAACCATTGCCGGGGTGAAGGGGGGTGTGAGGAGCTTTCGAGTGCATGTTTTGTGCAGGCGACGCAGTATAATCCTATCTACTGGGCGGGTGGGTAACCTACTTGTGGAAGCATAGTGCTTATTGAGAGCGTTCGCCTGTTGTGTGTCAGTGAGTATAGTGTTGTTTTGTGTGAGGGACTCATGTGTTTTTGGTTGGTCTATGTATTTGTTGTTGAGTCCCTTGACAAGTTTCCAAAGTTTGTTTGCGTCAGTGCGGAAATTAATGGTGTCTAGTGTGTTTTGCCACTTGTGTTTTTGTTGGGCAGTAATCTCCGCACTTATGTCAGTGTTAAGGTGTTGTATGCGTGTGATCGTGTCTTGTGTGGGTGGGAGTGAGCGTAGGTGTTTGCGTGTTTGTATCAGGTGTTTGATGTGTGGTGTGAATGTGGGGTTGTAGTGTCTAATGTTGCCTGTAGGGATGTAGTGTTTGTCTGCGTTAATGATGATGTCAGTGAGATGTTTTGTGGCAGCATCTATGGATGGGAAGGTGTTTATGTCAAAGTTGTGTAAGTTATTGTCCACAGATGCTGAAAAGTCTGTCCAGTTGGCTCTATTGTAGTTTGTGAATGTGTGTCTGTGTTTTTGTGCGGCAAGTGGTGTACTTAAAATGTATGTGGTGAGAAGTGGAAGGTGGTCTGAACTGAGTTCATGGAGTGCGGACCATGAACTCTGGAGGGCTATGTCAGGGGTGAGGAGGGTTATGTTATCTAATCCTGTAAGATATGTATCTGGTCAAATTGTAACTGACATTTCCGATCACTATCCTGTTTTCATAATTTGCAAGGATATGTTTTGTAGTTCAATTGTTAGTAATTTGAATAGTAGGAAAATTGAATACAGATTGATTAACGAAGAAAATATTTATGCCTTCCAGGTGGCCTTGAATAGCGTTGATTTTTCATTTGTAGATTCGTGTAATAATCTAAATGAATGCCTAACTAGATTTAATGATGTAGTAATGACTAATTATGACTTATATTGTCCTATTCGATCGAAGGTAATTTCATACAAAGATTTTCTCAAACCATGGATTAATTTAGAAGTAAAAGAAGAAATTAGAAAGAGAAATAGGGCATTGAAGCTTTATAGACTAGGACTAATTGAAAGAGGTGTTTTTAATAGATTAAGAAATAAAGTAACCAAACTAATTAGAGATCAACGAAAATTATATTTTGATAGAAAGTTTAATGAAATGAAAAATGATATGAATAGAACTTGGTCTCTCATAAATACACTCATAAGACCTTCATTAAAGGACGGGCAAGGTAAAATTGAAAAGTTAGTCATATCTGGTGAAAGGATAGATAATGCGAATAGAATAGCTGATGAGTTAAATAATTACTTTGTTTCGGTAGGGAGGAACATTGCAGAATCATTCGTAAATGTACCAGATTACAGAAATTATTTGGTGGGAAATTATAATCAATCTTTTTTCTTCTCACCAGTTATTGATAGTGATGTTTGTAAGATTATTATGTCCTTAAAAAATAAAAAATGTTCTGTAAATTCATTACCTACATATGTTTTGAAAAAGATTTCTCATGTTGTTTCTCCTGTTCTGACTGTAATAATTAATATGTCTTTGTCTAGTGGAATATTCCCTGATATGCTTAAGGTGGCTAGGGTGGTTCCTCTATCAAAAGGTAATGATAAGAAAAGCGTAAGTAATTATAGACCAATTTCGATATTGCATTTGTATTCCAAAATATTTGAAAAAATAGTTCATAGTCAGATGTACAATTACTTGGAATCTAAAAAAATATTAAATGAAAATCAATTTGGTTTTAGAAAGAATAGAGGAACCACCCAGGCAATTTTGAACCACACTAAATACTTGTATGGTAGACTTGATGATAATAACGTCGTATTTTCTTTGTATTTAGATTTTAAGAAAGCTTTTGACTCTGTAGATCATTGTATTTTGTTAGGTAAGTTGGAATTCTATGGCTTCAGGGGAGTGGTTTTGGAATGGTTTAAGTCTTACTTGATGAACAGGAAGCAGTTTGTATGCACTGGTGGTATTAATTCAGACATTCGTAACGTTACTCATTCAGTTCCCCAGGGCAGCAATTTGGGCCCTCTTTTGTTTCTTATCTATATTAATGATTTGCCATCAAGTACAGACTTCTTTAATTTCATAATGTTTGCAGACGACTGTACATTGACGTGTAGTGAAACTAAAGATAATATAAATGCCCTACCTGTTGTTATTAATGATAATTTGAATAGAGTTTATGATTGGTTATGCGCTAATAAGATTAAAATAAATAGTGAAAAAACAAAATATATAATATATTGTTATAGAGGTGAATATCTGTTTGACACACCCATTTTGATTGGTGGGAGTGTGATTGGAAGAACGAATGTTGTAAGGTTTTTAGGTGTTGTCTTGGATAGTAATTTGTCGTATAAAAATCATGTTGATCATATTAGTATAAAAATATCTAGATGCATTGGAGTCATGCGTAAAATTCATGATTTTGTTCCTATACCCATATTGCATTCATTGTATTTTTCATTGATACACCCTTATATTACTTACGCATTAGAAGCTTGGTTTACTGCTCCCATGTACATTTCCAATAAAGTTAAAATTTTGCAGAAAAGAGCTGTTAGACTTGTTAATAGGTTGCAGTATGGAGATCATACTGTGGCAGTTTTTGGTAGTATGAAACTACTATCATTAGACAAACTTTTCTGTTATGCAGTTGGAGTATATTTATTCAAAACTCATTATATTTTAAATTATGATGCACAATTGTTAGGATCATTAAACAGTTTCAATGATGTACATAACCATAATACTAGATTTAACAATCAATATATTTTGCCACGTTTTAGAAAAGTTAAATCTCAGTCATCGGTTATGTTTGTTGGAACTAAAACATGGAACGCTATTCCTTGAAATATAAAAAATTCAAGTTCCATTAGAATCTTCAAAAGGTGTTACAAGACACATTTATTAAATTCATTGTGAGCTGTACATTCTGGTACCTTTATTATTCTTTGTTTTCATGTATTTTACGTAATACTTCATTTTTTTTTAAATTTACTATTAGGATGCCCTAGAAGCAACTGCTTTTCCGGGCCTGAGTGTTCCTTTCATTGATTTGTATTCTTATTTTTGGCTGCTATACATCCCGAATAGCAGCTAACATTGTAAGGGAATATTTCGTGTAAATAAATGTTTGTGTAAATAAAAAAAAAAAAAAAAAAAAAAAAAAAAAAAAATTCACAAGTTTTAGACGTCATGTTGTTGTATTGCCATACACGTTATCCAAAGAATGTTTGTACATCTGCGTGTGATATTAATAATTAATCTATAGCTAGCTGATATTCATCTTAAAATCATTTAATAGGTAGTTTAGTGTTTACATTTCTCTGGGATTCGGTTAATTATTATTTAAAGGTCCTCTCCAGGCTCCGGGAAAAAAATGAGTTTATTACATAATATTATAGAACTAAGGTCTACGATCATTATTCCGCAAACCGCATACAATTTAGTTCAGTATATATTTATAATTTGTTTTTAAAGTTTTTTAATACTCTGTGAGCAACAATTGAGCGAATCACTAATCTGATGCTCAAGAAGAAGATTGTACACTCTTTTTTTTATTACAAATTTGAATTTTATAAACAAACCAAGCGTTTTCGGCCTTTATTTAAATTATTTTAGATATTAATTGTTTCCTAAAGTATAAAAACGTTTCTATTATAAGTTCATTCAATTTTATAACTTTACACGAATATTAAATGGATTTATTAAACCTAATACCTAGTTGACAATCAAAACAAATGGTGTACATTCTTTTTCTTCAGGCTGAAAATTTCTTAAATTAGTAAGTCGGAAGAAAAATAGGTTTTGTAGAGTTTTGATTTTAAAAATCTTTAAAAGCATATAAAATTAAAAATACGCTACCAAATTTGATGCGGTTTACAGCAAAATGATAAGGAACATTAGCCTCGTTAAATAAAGCAATAAAAATATTTGCTTGGAGGGGACCTTTAATTAATAAAAATATTTGCTTGGAGGGGACCTTTAAGTGGACGATATCATGGCCGTCTATAGTTGATCAGGCCAGATTCCCGAAAATGATGAGGTGATAGTAAATAAAACCAACGAGTCTACCAAACACAAAATCTATGACCTCGTAGTTGAA
This sequence comes from Caprella mutica, assembly GCA_947561585.1. NCBI lineage: Eukaryota > Metazoa > Arthropoda > Malacostraca > Amphipoda > Caprellidae > Caprella > Caprella mutica. The sequence continues at coordinate 29,445 of CANNZV010004294.1, forward strand.
GAGCATAACCCTAGCGCTATCCTGTAAAACCTCAAGGAGCGTTACAAAAAATTCTATAAATAGATAAAAACGGGAAAAAACAATAAAGAATCCAAATTACAACAGTTCGGGTCCCAGAGACGCCACCTCCCTTCTCTTCCATTCACCACAGACAGCTTCAGGACAGAGCCCCTGGGGGTGTCAGTTGTTAGGTGATAAACCTCAATAATTACACATTTTCATGCAAAATAGATAATTTATGTGTTTTGCAACTCGCAATTTCTAGCAGTTTACGACATGATAATGACAAAAAAACTTTATATAAATAATTGTGGAAATATTACTAATTAGGGTAGGTAATGTATGTGTAAGGTAATTAGGAAAAGGCATATTATTTGATTCATTGAGAAATGTACGAGGATGAATATTAGTGACTTGTGTGTATTTATAGACAGTCCATTTGAAAAGAAACTGTTCAAGGGTTTAGGACCAACCATCCGATATGTAATTATTTTTATATGAATAATCTTTAATTTTACCCAAATACAACTTTCACTATTTTCTATAACTACTTTATGCTAAGTATTAATAAAAACGCCCCCAGGGACTCTATCATAGAGCGGTCTGTGGTGAAGGGGAGTGGGGTCTCTTGATCCTCGAACTGTTGTAATTTGGGTTACCTATGTATCATCTTTTTCATTTTTTTAACGCTACTTGTAGTTTTAGAGGATAGCGCTAGGGTTATTTTCTTCAACTATGATGTCTTAAATTTTGTGTTAGGTAGGCTCGTAGCCTTCATTTAAAATCACCTCTTCATTTTCCTCTTCTATTCGTGAGTGCAGCGAACAGTGATTGTGACCATTTTCGTCAAATTCCTTGGTAAGTGACTGCATTCACGGAGTAGCTATTCTACATCCATGAGCATTGTCACCGCCTGTGGTAGGTGACTTTATTCATGATGCCACTCTTCTTTCTGACTGCTTCTTCGAGTCCCTTGTACCTATTAAATTTCCTTTTGACATCAGCGATATGGCCTTTGGTTCCGAAGCAGACGTTAAACCACGACTACAATCAATAATTTCCCCATTCAGCCATAATTTTCCTTACTCAGCCAACTTTTCCCCCCATTTTACCTGATTTTCCCCTGCTCTAACCTGATTCTCTTCCATTCTACTTAATTTACCCCCATTATACCTGTCTTCCCCCTACTACCTGATTTCCCCCATTCTACCTGATTTCCTCAATTCTACTTAATTTCCCCCCATTCTACCTGATTTTCCACCTTTCTACCTGATTTTCCTCCATTCTACCTAATTTCCCCCCATTCTACCAGATTTTCCACCTTTCTACCTAATTTTCCCCCATTCTACCTGATTTTCCCCATTCTTCCTAATCCCCCCCATTCTACTGGATTTTCCTCCATCCTACCTACCCAAGCAACCAGTCTATGTTGGCCCCATGTGGGCACTACATGGGTTAGTGGGTTCAACATGGCATATGGTAAAACAATATGGGCACTACATGGGCTCAATGTGTCTTTTCCTTCAGTCGAAATGGCAGGTAGCACCCACGTGGGGGAGATGTGACAGCCCCATAAGGTTGAATTTCAATGTCGTACCAACATGGTAACAATGGGACGTTTCTGTGGTTAATATATATTTTCATAATTGTTTTATATTTAATATTTCAATCATAATAAAATAAATGACCATATAATTTCCATCTTATATATATATTATACAATATACTTATATTTATATTTCAAATTATTGAAATTATTTGATACTTACGTTTTGCTGTAATATGAATTAATATATTGCAGGAAATGCAATACGTACTTGTCTTTATTTTGTTATATTCATGTTATAATAAAATATACTAGGTATTGTCGAATAGCTAGGTCCCGCGTATTGCGGAATTTATACAAGAGCTTGTGTGTGAACCCTACTGTTTTTTATGTTTTGTTCCTCAATCAATTTGTATCATTGAAATATTATTAGTGAACAAAATTTAATATAGATAATTGTGATGAATATTTTTTTTCTCATACTATTGTATGAATCTTTTCAACAAAATTATCAATGAATGTACAATTTCATATTCAAAACTACCTAGGTATAATTTTAATTATAAATTTTATAATCTATCATATTGTGCACATGAATATTTACAATATATGGATATTCACTGATATTTTCAGAAAAATAGATAATAATTATATTAGCCTTATATCAAAATTTCATTATGATAAGCCAACAATCAACATTAATCAAATCTTTTAGATTTATAATTATAATTATTGCTACCTAGACTTGCAAGGGTGTTAGGGCTAAAGGTACTGAACTTAAATATATAAACAAATTAAAGAAAATATATTAAAATTATTCTAGCGAAAGGATAATGGTTATAATCAACTATGATAAACGTTCTATATGAAATGATCAAAGTCTAAAAGTTTTAATCATCTTTTTATTTCTTGTAAACTATATTTAAACCCCGCGCGAGATTAGCTACATATGTCTTAACGGGATGCCTTAACGAATCACAGTGTGCGTGACGTCATCAGAGCAACACTCGAAAGTCAAATTTAAAGCAACTAAAAGGTGTATAATTATAATAGTTTCAATTTATTGCCTTTATATGAAAGCAATAATAGATTTGATAGATTATTTAATCTCAAAAGTCCTTAATTTTCTATTTAATACTACTGCCTTGATGACGTCACACACACAAAAACGCACGATTCGTTTCTGTCAAATAAATCAGTAATTTTGTAAATGCTCAAGTCAACAGTTCAGTTTTGTGAATCACAGTGCTAGGTTGAGTGAGGTTTTGTGCAATTTATTAATCGGAATTGTTCGCTGCTATCGTCAAATATGGAGAAAACAATTAACCTATCTGTTGAACAAAATCATTATAGTATCTACGTACATTCAATGCTATTGAAAATAGGTAGAATAGTCAAGACATTATTTTCAAATAATGCACCCGCCACCATTTTGAACAAGGAAGTTATAGTGTAACTGCGTAGAATTCCTCCGCTAGATGGCTTCCTGTGGCTGCTTCCGATCAGAAGTTTATTGCAGCATTATTGAATATTACACAGACTACCTAACTAGAGATGATTCCTATTGTGACAGCGCTACCTACTCTATTATCATCATTAACTGTAAGTATATAATGACCTTCCTATCTTCTCATCAAATTAAATAGTTTATTTAAATCTCTCTTTTTTTTTCTAAACTACCTAGGTAGGTACCTAGCTGATCATATGCAGTGTGCACTGGCACATGATCTCAGATAATATAGTATCCTAATAAATAATAAGAAAATGAATGTAGGCTTAGCAATAGTCATGTGAAGATTATTAAATTTACTCTCTTACATTTTTTTGTGCAAAATTTGCAATATTGCTTTAGCCTAGGGCCTAGGCTAAGTAGTATTTATCTTGGTACTCGGCCTCGGGTAAGTTACTAATTATCGGTCAGTTCCACATCTTCGATCATATGAAAAAACTAACTACCTAGCTAGGTAGGTACCTAGGTAGTATCTATAATAATTAGGCTATTATTTAATTTTTATATTAATTAATGTGTCGTGGTGTTATACCTAGGTATTATTGATACCTTTTAGCTAATACAAAAATGTAGATAGGCTACCTACCTACATTATTAGTTATTACATACCTAATAGTTTTTTCTTATGATCGAAGATGTGGAACTGACTAATTATTCGTAACATGCCCTAATAAGTAATAACAAGGTAGCTAGGTAGCTATGGAAATTCATGTTTATACGTTTTTTGATTTTGTAATTACTAATTTGAGTGGGAATTAGATCCTAATTGACTCACTTCTGGTATCAGTTTAAAAAAAGCATGGATTGAAATCATATAATAGGTATTGGTAATATTATTTAATAATAATAAAGCTACAGCTTATGCAATTGTAAATTGTAATAACATTACTCCTCTTTTTCAGTGTCAAGATGCTTCAGAGATTCTTCAGTACAGCTCTTCTACCCATAAATGTCATAAATGATGAAAAGCGATGTTAATAGCAAATTGGGTTCACTTCACTGATATACCTACATCAGAAAAATTCTAAATTGTTGCATTTCAAAAATCTTTTCAAGGAAGCATAAACAGTACAGTCTTCATTGAAAAAGCTAGGTGAGTATTATAGCAGTTATTATCTTATGAATGAATCATTAATAATATCTAGCTAGTTAATAAGCAATAACTGAAAAATATAATTGAAATCAAAGACAAAGTTCAATCTCTCATTTTTTTTAGTAATATATTCAGACACCAATTATTCATGGTTACTTGATGCCAAATACTTAAAAGCTACTTCTAATATGAATGCAATAATCTATGGATATATAGCTACCTTATTTCAATTTCAGAGCATTAGTTTTTTTACTAGGTAATAATAAGGTTAAAGTACGGTATATTCGATTTTTTATTATACCCAATGCTATATATTTGTAGCTGTTACATCACTAATTTTTGCAGAATAATAGCTAAGCCAATTTCAATTCCAGATACTGTGAGACGGATATCTTATGGGACAATGGATGCACAACTTCAGAGATCTATACTGTAGTCTGGAGGAGCGAAGGACAGGAAGAAAGGAAGAGGAGAAGAAGGAATATAATCGTGTCCCTAGTGATCCGAACTGTTGTAATTTGGATTATCAATAGTATTTTTTTCATTTTCACCATGATAATCCTTTTTCAACGCTACATGCAGTTTTAGATGATAGCACTAAGGTTATGTTATTCAACCACGAGATTTAAATAATTGTGTTAGGTAGGCTCGTAGGATTCATTTACTGTCACCTTTTTATTTTCCACTTCCGCCAGTGAGTGCTGTCACTGGTGCTTGTCTCTTTTCGTCACATTCATTCCTTGATAAGTGACTGTATTCACGGAGTAGCTTTTCTGCATCCATAAGCTTTGTCAGCCCCCAGGGGCTCTATCTGAAGTTGTCTGTGGTGAATGAAAGAGAAGGGGGGTGACGTTCCTTGCGCCCCGAACTGTTGTAATTTGGATTATGATAGTCTTTCTTCATGTTTATCATTTATTTTAACGCTACTGGCAATTTTAGAGGATAGCCCTAGTGTTATGCCCTTCGCTACGAGGTCTTAGACTTTTGTGTTTGGTAGGCTCGTGGCTTCATTTACTATCACCTTTTCATTTTCCTCTTCCATCTGTGAGTGCAGACATTGGTGCTTGTGTCCCGTTTCGTCACATTCCTTGGTAAGTGACTGCATTCACGGAGTAGCTTTTCTGCATTCATGAGCATTGTCACCGACGGTGGTAAGGGACTATGATCATGGAGCCACTTTCCTCTATGACTGCTTCTTCCAGTCCCTTGTATTTAATTTCCATTTGACGTCAGCGATATGGCCTTTGGTTCCGAAGCAGACGTTTAACACCTACTAAATTAATTAATTGTTTCAATAAGCTTTGCGGGGCTCTATCCTGAAGCTGTCTGGTGAATGGAAGAGAAGGGGTATTTGTTCATGAAACTACTTTCCAGTCACTTGTATTTATTTTCTCTTTAACATAAGCAATATGGTATTTGGATCCGAAGATGTCAATATTACTAGGCTCCTTATTAATTTTTCATTTTATTGTTATAACTTAAAGCTGTATGGTTTCTTTTATTTTTTTATATAACTTAACTTGATAGATAATGAAGACTGTGATATTTTTAAATAACTAGAAATTTTGTTTTGTTTTTAAATACATTTAAAAATTAAATATTTATCCCTAAAATCAGTTAGTATCAATTATCCTTTTTTTGGTAGGAGTGTTAATCAATATTAATTTATAATGAATAATGATCCATAAGAAAGAAAATTTTCACAATATTAATTAATTCTAAATTTTAATAGGATTGGGGAAAACATGATACCCATGTTGGTTCCACCTAGTACCCACGTTGAAATACCATGTAGTCATGTTGAAAACAGGTGGGGCCCACGTAGATTTAACATGGCTACCCAATATTGTCACCACACAGAACCAGTGTCCAAATGCCCACATAGACCCCACATGGTTTTCCCACCTCTTTTCAGGTGGGCGTACCACGTAGTACCCACATGGGGCCAATCATTGTGGTTGCTTGGGTAATTTCCCTCATTCTTCCTGTTTTCTACCCATATTCTTCCTGATTTTCCTCCATTCTTAGTGATTTCCTCCATTCTACTTAATTTTCTCCATTCTGCCTAATTTTCCACCATTATACCTAATTTTTCACCATTATACCTAATTCGCCAAACACCTCCCTCCCCAATTCTACCTGAAATCTCCCCCATTCTACCTAATTTCCCCCCATTCTACCTAATTCTCTCCCATTCTATCTAATTTTCCCCCGTTTTACTGGATTTCCCCCAATTCTACTGGATTTCACCCAACTCTACTGGATCTCCCCCAATTCTACCTGATTTTCCCTCATCCTGCCAGCTGTTCAACGAAAATTTTATTCTGTGGACGATATTAGGTACCCATGTATCGTCACATGACGATAAATGGGTATTAACATGAATGATGATATTTGGTTTCAACATGTCGATAATTGGAGTTTTTCAGATATAATATTCCATTCAATGTAGGTTAATTTATGCAAAACGAATTATATATAGTACTTTATTGGTTTAAAAGATATGAATTTTATCTTTTAGTTGGTTCTGCGTCGATGCATTAGTAGAAAGGATAGTTACACAATAATAATAGTTTTGAAGGAAACCTCTTAAAGGTCCTTTCCAGGCTCCGGGAAAAAATTGAGTTTATTACATAACATTGTAGAACTAAGGTCTACGATCATTATTACGCAAACCGCATACAATTCAGTTCAGTATATATTTTATTATTTGATTTTAAAGTTTTTTATTACTCTGTGAGTAACAATCGAGCGAATCTCCAACCTGACGCTGAGAAAGAAGATTGTACACTCTTTGTTTTGATTTCAAATTTAGATTTTTAAAGGTCCTCTCCAGGCTCCGGGAAAAAATTGAGTTCATTACATAATATTATAGAACTAAGGTCTACGATCATTATTCCGCAAACCGCATGCAATTCGGTTCAGTATATATTTCATAATTTGATTTTAAAGTTTTTTAATACTCTGTGAGCAACAATCGAGCGAATCTCCAACCTGACGCTGAGAAAGAAGATTGTACATTCTTTGTTTTGATTTCAAATACAGATTTTTAAACAAACAATGCTTTGTTGGCCTTCTTTTGAGATATTAATTGTTTCTAAAAGTATATAAACGTTTCTATAATAAGTTTATCCAAATTTAAACCTTTAAATGAATAATAAATAGATTTATTAAACCAAATACCTAGTTGACAACCAAAACAAATGGTGTACATTCTTCTTCTTCAGACTGAAAATTAGAAAGTCGGAAGTAAAATAGGTTTTGTAGAGTTTGGATTATAAAAATCTTCAAAAGCATATAAAATTAAAAATATGCTATCAAATTTCATGGGGTTTGCAGTAAAATGATAAGAAACATTAGCCTCGTTGATTTAATCAATAAAAATATTTGCTTGGAGGGGACCTTTAAACAAACAATGCGTTGTTGGCCTTCTTTTGAGATATTAATTGTTTCTATAAGTAAATAATCGTTTCTTTATTAAGTTTATCCAAATTCAAACTTTTAAATGAATAATAAATAGATTTATTAAACCAAATACCTAGTTGACAATCAAAACAAATGGTGTACATTCTTCTTCTTCAGACTGAAAATTAGAAAGTCGGAAGTAAAATAGGTTTTGTAGAGTTTGGACTATAAAAATCTTTAAAAGCATTTAAAATTAAAAATATGCTATCAAATTTCATGGAGTTTGCAGTAAAATGATAAGAAACATTAGCCTCGTTGATTTAATTAATAAAAATATTTGCTTGGAGGGGACCTTTAAGTGGACGATATATGGCTACGTATATTCTATATATGGGAGTCCGTGAATAGGCATGGATGAGAAGTGGACTGGAAGGCACATTGAAACAAAATGTTATCTGCCTGGTATTTTCACCAGTGGCGTACTGCATGAGCAATCATGCAAATTTCTTTTTCCGTATATATCTCAACAAGAGGATGGTACTGCAGAGAATTGTCGCTACGACAGCGCACCGAGACTCTGTCAGCTACAAATCATGGTGAATAAATCAATGGGCTTATTCGTTATGTCTGTAAATTCTCATATATATTCATAGTAATATAATACAATAGTATAGCGAGTTTCATCAGGAATAGTAGAGTATTTTAGAAGTATTCGTGATATTGTAACTTTCAGTCTGAGGTGTAAATAAAAACTTATCAGCTATTAGCCGTTAGGTAAATGTAACGGGGGGCGTGCCGCCCCCCGAACCCCCCTGCCAGGTCAATATACAATCATGAAGTGTGCAGAACAACAAACTAGCGGATACAACACACTACATAACAGTTTTTCACATTGAGGTCATTAATAGAAAGTACAGTGGTGCGCCGTATTGTAGTGCGCCGTAATGTGGTGCGCCGCTCAGCTTTTAGATACTTATGGATTTTGTAGCTGTCACGTCACTTTGACTCTCACAGCTACATATTTGGTGTAATACAGTACTTAAGAGTATTTATATCAGTTCAGTGATGTAAATAGGCTAGACGTGGTAAGTACACTTACAGAAATAATGTACTAAACATTTTAGATTAGTTTTCCCTCGAAAGATGGATGAATTTTCTACGGTAGCAGTAGTTTTCTATGAATCGTTTTGTTGCCGATACTTATCTATAAGAGAGTGAATTTTGAGAATAAATATCACGAATACTTCTAAAATACTCTACTATTCCTGATGAAACTCGCTATACTATTGTATTATATTACTATGAATATATATGAGAATTTACAGACATAACGAATAAGCTCATTGATTTATTCACCATGATTTGTAGCTGACAGAGTCTCGGTGCGCTGTCGTAGCGACAATTCTCTGCAGTACCTTTGTGCTCAACAAAGTGAGGAGAGCGTGCACGCACATTTTATTCCGCATTTTAGACAGTGGCGTGAGCGTGCAGGCTAATGGTGCGTTCCCGTGCTGAAGAACTCGAAGGACGTCCCTCAGTTCTACGAGAACCAACCGTTCCCGTGACGAAGAACGTTCGTCAAGTTCGTGGAACTCGACGACACGGTAGATAGTACGTCGAGCTGTCCCTCTTGGCAGCCGTGACGTCACAAACGTAAACAAACAAACGAAAAAGGCGGGAGAAACTTCTGTTCTTATTTGTAAATTAATAAAATTGATAATTGACATAAAATTATATGTTTTGAGATTAATTGATGATTAATTAAACGGTTTAAACCCACCAAACCAAATTAGTGATTGTTAATATCCCTAATTAATTAGGGATATTAATTCCTAAACCACGGATTCGTACACATTGAACTGGTTGCACGGGAACGCTAACCGAGGGACCGTACTTCGTACCTTGAAGGAACGTTCTTCGAGTTCTTCAGCACAGGAACGCACCTTAATTCCTTTCAGGACCTTTCGGCTTTTTCTGGCTTTCTCAGCCTTTCTGCACCTGTGACCTATAGAAGGGAACCCTTTATATTGTCACGCAGGTAAATTGCGTCCCTTTAATCTGTAATTGCGGCCCTCACAAGTGAGTCTCTAAAATATTCTGAACCGAAATTACATTAAAATGTTGCATACCTAACTATCAAAATAAGCACAGTGCATGCTACAATTTATTACTTCATGTTTTTATGTTCTTAACGAGTGTTTTGAAGCCATGGCGTTTCTGTTGTTAGAGGCCGCTATTTAGGATGTTTGTGCCAGTAATCGGCATACCTCTAGTAATCGGAATAGCAGACACATTGAGTATAATTTTCTATATAATATATTAAGGAATAGAGGCATACGTACTAAATTATTAAAGAATCAACCACTATAATTGATTAGTAATTCTTTCTAATCATTTAACCTCACAAATTAACAGGTAGCTTCCAATCATTGTCGGAAAGTCAAGTTATCGGTCAGTTCGTTGTATTTTTCGTAAGAGAACGGTTCCTCTTTGAAACTCCTGAGTGTGTTCCAGTAGCTTTTAATGTACCCAGTCTGCAGAATATGGAAAATGATGAAATTTTCATAAATTCTCTCCAAAATAACATTGTAGCATAGGAGAAAAATAGATAAAACTCGCCATTTGCATTTGAGGGGCTCAAAATAACTGTCACAAACTCGCCATTAAAATGGCGAGTTTAGACATGCCTTATTACTTGGGGAGATCTCTGCGGGAGATCTTGAATTAATTCCTATGTTACCATTAATTTAGCTGCGGAAGATTTTGAATTAATTCCTATGTTACCATTAATTTAGCTGCGGGAGATTCAGAATCTGCTGCTGAGAATCAGAGAGTAGCTCTCTCTCAAATTAAAGTCTCTGCGGGAGAAGAGACACATTCTGCAGACTGGTAATGTACCAGGTGTATGTTTTTCTAGATGTACAATTTACGATCTATCAGTGCATTTTAAAATTTAAGCAAACAAATACTCACTTTTTATTTAAAATGGTAGTCCGATCACTAGATTATCAGAACATCTAATTTTAATGTTCGGACAGACTGGCTGATTAAACATAGAATCCATCCGTCCACCCTGACGATTACTGGAAAAACTTCCCGTCATGTGTCCGATAACAAACTGGTATTTTAACTCATTAATTTAGATCGTTACTTTGACAGTTTGACCAATAACATTAACCCTTTCGCTCCTAATGGGTTATTTTTGTCCCAATAATAATTTTCAAGTACTAAAACACATTTTCTACCGCTGAAATGGCCTGGGATGGGACAAATCAGTGTTATATCGAAAGGGGGAGTTGCCAGCTGTATGATTTACCAGTTTTCCCGCTAAATCTTTGTTCGGTGCGTGTGTAAACAGCATCAAGGGAGGTGTTGTGCCTCAAGCTCTGCCCATTGTTAGTTTTTTTGAATATTTATGGTTGATTTCTTGTACGTTATCTTTTGAACAACAGGTAAGTGTCTCATTTTTATATATCCATTGTTTCTAAGTACTGAACTCAATATTTGTATAGTTTTTATTGGTTTTAGTGAAACCTGGGATCAAATTGTCCCAATCGTACTTCAAGTAGTAGGGACAGATCTGTCCCTACAGTATTATAATACACCAAATTATCCCAAATTTTTGCTCTTTATAATACTGTTGGGACACTTTTGTCCCATGCCTGATAATCATATAACAGTTGCAATAACTAGAGATGTTGGTTGAAGTGGTTTATAGGTGTCATATGAACAGGGAAATGTTGCAAAACAAACAAAATTTTGACTGTGCAAAAGTCGGAGTGAAAGGGTTAATGAATAAATTTTGAGATAGTTAAGCTTGTATATTCTCCGAATAAAATACGTTATTACATATGATAACAAGATATGATTACCTACTTTAACGTCAAATATATAAATATTTTACATAATCATACCCACTTATATAGTGTCACGTGTGAATTATATATGGCGTTTTTCAATAACCAAAATACGTAAAATTCAATCAGAAGGATTTAGAATCAACAGAAAACAGGACTTCCACTCCAGGTTGTGACGTCATCCTCCAAGTAAAATAGTATGTCTCATAAACTCGCCATTTGTCTCTCCAGCTCTCTCCAAAATTCAACAAATTCTCTCCAAAATGATCAAATTTTCATAAATTCTCTCCAAAATAACCAGTCTGCAGAATGTGTCTCCTCTCCCGCAAAGACTTTAATTTGAGAGAGAGCTACTCTCTGACTCTCATCAGCAGATTCAGAATCTCCCGCAGCTAAATTAATGGTAACATAGGAATTAATTAAGAATCTCCCGCAGCTAAATTAATGGTAACATAGAAATTAAATCAAAATCTCCTGCAGAGATCTCCAATTTCTAAAATTTCATTCAAAAACTCCTGCAGAGAGTCTTGGAAAAATGTTCCATATTCTGCAGACTGCCAAAATAACATTGTAGCATAGGAGAAAAATAGATAAAACTTGCCATTTGCAATTGAAGGACTCAAAATAACTGTCACAAACTCGCCATTAAAATGGCGAGTTTGGACATGCTTTATTACTTGGGTCATCCTCATCAATAGCGACAAAGAATGGTTGAATCTACATCACAATAGTAGAAGACCACTCTGCAGAATATGTGAGATATTTGGGATATTCTCTCCGAACAATTTTGAATTAATTCCTATATCTACATTAATTTTGCTAACACTTTTGAATTAATCCCTATATTTACATTAATTTTGCTACGAACAAAATAAGAGATCTCTACGAACACTTTACCAGTTTCTGCAGACTGGGTGGAAGAGGGCAAACTAGAGGGAATGTAGACGGCATATATATCGGCATTTATTTTTTTAGGGGACATTCAAATTATGTCCCGTTTAAACATAAACAAAGCAACAGTTATTTAGGGGCCAAAAATTACTTTTTCAATGAAAATCTAATTGAGGTAAAGCAATTTCAAAATAATTTTTACCAGTAAATAAAATGTGTTATAGACTTATAGTTAGCATTATAATAAGGCTAAGATATCTGCAACTAAATAGACATGGCTTGCTTTTATTTTAAATAGTTACCCCTTTTTTCATAACTATTATAATCAAAGAAAACGTATAGAGGCTAAAACTAAATTAATTGATATTAAAATACCAATCTGAGTGTGCTGACAAATGAATAAATTAAGCATTGATTGTCAATTTTAAAATATCTGAATATAATCTATGTATACTTGGCAGACGAATCAAATATATGATTAACCGTATAATTTAAAGTAGCCGTTGATTCTTAAAGCGGGTATTATTTCCTCTTGCATGTAGAAGGTAGCAGTTGTAGGAGCTTCAGCTTATGTAAATAAATAATCACATTTATATAAAATAACTTAGTTTTCAATTCTGGTGTATGGCAAACATCAATGTATAACTTGTTCAAACTTTTGAATGAAAGGACAACACTAAAATATAGCATATTTTTAACCATTGACGAAGTCTTTGATTGTGTGTATGGGTAGGTAATAATAATATAAACATAATACTTACTATTACTTAGTACAGTAGGAATTATATTAATAAAAAAAATACTCATTGATTATATAGATATTACTCATATTAGGTATGACTAAATCTATTACTAGTAATTAGAAGCGGGAGACTAATTATACTATATACTATTATATTAATCAGTCACTAATCAACAAGTATGATGAACATTAGTTCCTTATGATTGGCCACCTGACGATAATAGAATTGGAAGTGACCGAACATAGATATTGCTATGACGATTACTAGCATTTTAGACTAATGGGACATTTTTACTTTTAATTGCATAAGTAATAACATGAATGTGTTTATGTGTAAAGCGATTGGAAAGATAAAAATTCCAGCTTTCTAATGATAGTTGCATCGCGTTGGTAGCGTTTATATGCGACTTGTTATTGGTATTTGTTTGTAATTTATCCTTAAGTGACCGATTACTGGCACAAACACCCTACCTGCTTCACCCTTTCCCAGTACACACAGTAACACACTCCAAGTAGCCAAAATGAGGTGCCACTTTAGTCAATAGTGTACTCCCGGCCCACCCCCCAGTCTGTATTTCGTGGTAAATTTTTCCCCTTTGAAAATAATATTCTGGCAAAGTTGGTGGATTTTTAGCTATTTATTCCTATGTTACCTACCATTAATTTTCAGTGGATGAATTGGGAAAATGTTGGCGGATCTGCCAAATACTGGAAATTTATGGAAGTCAGTGGGATTTTTTGCACCAAATACAGACTGCTGTACTGGTAGGTCATCTTTGCTAGACGAGGAGTTACGGCTGTTACGCTAATGACTAAAGAAGGTCATTGATCCTATAGCGGCATAGCCCAACCAGACTGCAGGAACTGGTAAACTGTTCTCCAAGAAATCCTCTATTTTGGCTTTTGTTCTCGGTAAAATACATGTAAACTTAGGAGGAAATTAAGGATTGTTCGCACAGAAAATGTTAAAAATGTCCCATGTTCTGCAGACTGGGCCCACCAGTCTGCAAAAGATGCATGAAAGTGTGAAGTTTATCCGGCGTCCGGCGACTGTTGAGGCCTCGGAATTAGTCTCCTGAATTATCCGGCGACAATTTCCTAATTAATTCCTATGTTTACAAAAGGCACTATCTTTTTTGCGAAATACTGCGGAATGAAATGCCACTGCCCACGTTTTAAAGTGACAAGTGTGGCACAAAACCACATGGCACCTGCCACTGTGGTAGTCACCAGTTAAG
>CANNZV010004295.1:0-43725 GCA_947561585.1 Caprella mutica
CGTGTGTTAGGTCAACCTCTTTAGTTATTATCTATTTCTATCAAGCTATAGAGGTGCGAGTAATAATTATTCTAAAGAATTAATGTAGTGAGGAATAGCTATATATATAGGTAGTAACAAAAAATCTCTCCAATTTTCGTCTCATATTTTAATATTTAATAGATTCATTAATATTAATAAAATATAGGTTAGATAGCTGAAATAGAAAGACGGTATCCAACATACAACCATTGGTCATAAAATTCATTGTCAGGTCCAGGTTTTCCACCCTTTCTCCTGATGATGAATAGAAATCTTTCTATTCGAAAGCTTGAAAACTGGAAAAACCTTCAACGCTGAGTTTAAATAACCTCTAATATTATGGATTTCCCGTTGAGTATGAATCTTTTCAATCAAAACAGTAAGGATTATAAATTACTTTTCGTGAAGTCGTATATTTCCACATACACTCCCTAAAATAATTGTATCTCAGATAATATTACGTTATTTATTAGTAATTCTATGTTGTCTATAAAAGGAAAATGAATTCAATAAGGAAGAAAACGATATTATTTGTAACCAACCTGAGAGAGGAAAATTTTAATTTATTGAATTACTGCTTTTAGCTTCAAACTCAGAATTTACGATTTTATATCACTTATAGTAGGGAACTTACGCAAATCACCGGAACAAAATAAACATTCAGCAAGATAAATCGTTTCTTAGGTTTAGGGATAATTTTTAACAGTTAAATGTCTTCTTCAGATACATGAACTCTACAGGTTTTCTAAAAAGAGAAATAAGGCTATATCAGCTACTGAGAAAGCAACTAAAATCCACTTAGCACGTTGCGTGCTGGGTGACCCACCGGTGGGTCACTGCCGCTTCTACTAGTACAGTGTAGGTGACCCACAGGGGTCAAATCCATATATAAACCAAATATAAATCAAATGCATTCTTTAAATGAATAACTTTCGTTTAATAGATAGAATTTTGAATTAATTTATTTCTAATTTATGCTCCAAATTGAAATACGGCATATAATAGTATGGGTGCCCATGCCAGGCAGGTCATAGTTTTCTGATTAGAATTTGTATCTTTTTGGCTCACTCATTTTGTGAATTCATCTAACATATTTCGCGGCAATTTTATAAATGCATTATTCTAAACTAGTATCATTCAGAACATCACATGAAAATGAAAATTCATTAGGATTATCAAAATTTCTTCATAAACCATAAAAAAACGAAATGGTATTGAACTGAAATAACCGTGAGCGGACAGAATGCCTACGGACAAAATGCCTACAGACAAATTAAACGCCTAACGGACAAAAGGGCTAACGGACAAAACACGTCCGTACGAGGATACGAGTAATAGATCATAAAATTTAACAGCTGACATATATTAACATAGTTATAGAATTATATTTTCATTCTTAACACCGAGAAACAATAAATATTTATTTACTACCTTGAACAATTGAAAAAAAAAAAGTCTAAAACGTGCCGTTTTTTTATGCCAAGCAGTGACCACGGGTGGGCACTCCACAGTGCAGTAGAGCAAGGAGCTTTAAATTGCAAAATGCCCACCGGTGGACATGCTATTTTATTTCTGTAATTGGTAGTACTATCCATGAATATGAACCACACAAAATGTCAGCTCAATTGCGTTACTAGTACAGATATCGTGGAACTTTCAAACTTCCGCAATGCAGTGGAAAACTAGTTTTTGACACCCGCACGCAATGCGTTAGTATATCAAAAGGGAAGTGATGTACTACCTTGAAAAGCGAAGAAATTTCAAGAGGTTAAGTTGAGTAAATCAACTAGACGAGCAGAACTTTGATTTTCATAACATACATAACATGTACAACAAGAAACTTACTAAAAGATCTTACTTTCGAACAAACACCACACACTCTGAACTCTTAACAACAGTTTTACTTTCAGGTTAACTGGTGGATCGATACTTTATTAGTCTCTATGCAGTCAGATCTTATACTAATTCTTCAAACTAACTGTACTCTGACCTCTGATATTATACTCAAAGTCAAAGGATAATCAACCGATCGACATACGAGGATGAAGTATAGATATTTCTCTTATTAGAGAATTAAATGTAAAAATTATCACATATGCATAGAAATATAGTTATTGTATTAATCTTAAATTATTAATCATTATTAATCATTAGTAAATATAATATGTATAACATAATATTTACAATTACCTTTCTGAAACTAATCTAAATAATAATCTGAATAAACATTAAAGTACTAATTTTCATCACATTCTCTGTTTCATCAGATGGTTGCGTATTGGCAGGTTTGGGGAAATTCACAGAGAAAACAGAAGATTATTTTGTTGCAGTCGCAGATCCTGTAGACCTGACAGTGGAGCATAATGTGGCCCTTCACAAACCAATAACCTGTTCGACAGCTTATAACACTAACTTCTCCGGATTTTCATCGTAAGTAAACTGCGTGTTAGAATTATTCCATGAAAAAAATCAGTTAGTTTTGATTTACATCGTGAGTAGATGTAATCACGGTGGGTCTAGAACATTTCGTACAACGGACATTTCGTCCAACAGACATTTCGTCCACGGCCAATTCGTCCACGAATTGCTTTATTTTGTCTTTTAAAGTGCATATGGGATATGTTACATTTTATTTTTTACTATCACATTAATAGCCAGGGATAAACATATAATATTATTATAGTGATTCAAGCTGAACCGTTTCATATGAACACATAAAAAATGTTCATCTATCGATTACAATTATGAAATTAGATATGCTAAACGGGTTCACTGTATTTTTAAATCATTTACCTCCAGTAATATTTTGCATTAATTAATGAGTTATGAGTATCCAAAATATGTAATAGAAATAACAGGGTACAGGCAGGCCTCACATTAAGTACAACTCTCTTTAGTGAAAGTGGTACTTATTTCGAGTCATGTTTCGAAATAAGAACCGTTCGTAGACTTAGAAAACAGAGACAATTTTTTGTGATTATTTCACGGTAACTAAAAAAACATCAAAATTATAATCCAGATAAGGTTATCAGAAGCAGTTAGTTCAGAAATTCAACATGTCCTATTTTAGGGTTAGTTCCATGTTATTGCACGGTTCCATATTTTCGAACACGTGAAAATCTTTATATAATAATCATTATTTAACTTTTATTTAAATCTCTTTACAACATTGATAAGTTCGTCCACTATAGTTAGTTTTGCAGAATACACTTCTTTTTGAGCTAAGGCCCAATAATAAAAATCCAAAAGATTCAAATCTGAAGAATGCGCTAGCCACGCAATCTGTGTCCCACGATAGATGACTCTGCCTCCAAACTTGTTCAACAGGAATTCTTTGGCGGCAGTGATGCAATGGGCAGGAGTACTGTCCTGCATCCACCATAAACCTTGTCTTTTAGCACATGAACAAAAGGTGGGCCAAATATTTTCTTGCAACAATTTATGGTAGCCGTCTCCATTCACTATCACGCAGCCTTAGCAAGATAGTGTCTTCCATTTTCATCAATGAAGGCATGAACGACTGGCACTTTACCGTTAACAATAGCAACAAGCAGCATAACCTTCTCATCATTTCTATTGTTAGATTCGACAATCTCATGGGACTAGTAAGAGACCAAGTACCATCATTCTTCCTGTGGGGGCCTTGATTCAAGCAAAAAAAAATTTATCGGTCTAGATAACTTTCAACATGAATGTTTCTGGATCTGGCTAATCCAAGAGCCACCGGCAGAATTTCAGTCGCCGTTCCATATGGGCTTCCGTTATTGGATGCAAAGCCATGTCAAGAGAGAACCACGTGTGAAGGTTTTTCTTAAGGATTCTCCAATAAGTAGTTGAAGACATGTCGAAAAGAGGCACTGATTTCGTGACTGAGCTTCCTAATTTTACATCAAAAAATGTTTTGACTTATTCGACTTTTTCTGGCGTTCTCATTATGGGACCTCCTGATTTCTTCATTCGAAAAACTGTTCCATTCTTGTTGAAATCCCGATTTATTCTTGTGAAATAAAAAAAATTGAACTATTCTCTTGCTCTTCCAGATATCTTGTACTCTTGTAGAAACAGATGTCCGATCATTGCTGACGAAGATGTTGTCCTGAATGCTCTTATTATAAACTTTTTCTGTTCATCGGAGAATTTCACCATTTCTTTTATCTTTCTGTTATTTCTCCTAAGTCAAGTCTTCACAATATTTTTGGTTCCACGTCGAAAATCCATCTTAAGTAACCAATTAGTGTATCTTGTATACCGCATTACGATATTTAATTGTTTATATATGGCTATTGAAAAATATCCATAATGTTGAAACATACTGTATATATTTTATATCACATTTAATTATTAATCAATTGTTTAGTAGTAAATTATACATGTATGTATTTTATGTAGTCACTGTTGAAAGAAATTCTATCATAAAAAAAACTAATTTCCGAAGCAATATTGCTTCTGATAAGCTAACAAGCTAATCTGAGTGCTAATATTGATATGATAGTTATTGTTAAAATACACCACAATAATTGTAGTTATTGTATAATAGAGAAAAATGTTTCCATTTAAATACCGCAAATAATTGTAGTTATTGTAAATATAGAAAAAAAATCCGTTTTCTATCTTTATGTACTATAATATCTGCGGGACATGCCTCGCTATTATTACAGATTTAACGAGATTATGTGCACTCGGTAGAGCGCATACCTTTGCCTCCACTTTGACCCGTTCTCTCCCAAAATTGAAGAAACTGCTCACTGGATAATTACCAATCGTCCCACTAAGTTTCATGCAATATGGTACAATACTTTTTGAGTTATGAATGACCTTGACCTTGACCTTTGACCTGATCGCTCCCAAAATTCTAACAGATGGTTCCTGGACATTGTTCAATCATCCCATCAAATTTCGGACAATTTGGTTGAATGCTTTTTGAGTTATTGAGTTATAACTGGCCTTGACCTTGATCTTTGACCTTCACCCAATCGCTCCCAAAATCTAGCAAATTGGTTCTTGTATATTGACCAATCATCCCACTAAGTTTCATGCAAAATGATGCAATACTTTTTGAGTTATAAATGACCATGACCTTGACCTTTGACCGGGTCGCTCACAAAATTCTACCAGCAGGTCACTGGTCATTGACCGATCGTTCCAATAAATTTCAGGAAATTTGGTTTAACACTTTTTCAGTTAAGCGAATAACAATATGATAAATAAATAAATGCCGATGAAAATATAACCTTCCCTCATTCTGCGAAGGTAATACGACCGAGGTACAATGAAAGCGAGGCCTACCTGTAATCATTAAATAAATTAATCAGTATAATTATTCCTGTGGCCGGCCAGTAAGAGCAGGAGAAGAAGATTGCGATAAGAATTATGGCAAAGACCATCAAAGACCATTTCTACTCTTATATTGCTGAATATTATATATAATATATAATAAATAATATTAAAAGTTCAAAGTTGTAGGTCCTGCGACTCCCAGATACATATTAATGCATCTAGACGGAAGCTAGGGCTGACGCTCTTAGCCTGGG
This sequence comes from Caprella mutica, assembly GCA_947561585.1. Taxonomy (NCBI): domain Eukaryota; kingdom Metazoa; phylum Arthropoda; class Malacostraca; order Amphipoda; family Caprellidae; genus Caprella; species Caprella mutica. The sequence goes on from CANNZV010004295.1 coordinate 5,553, forward strand.
CGAATAATATGTACACTACACATTATAATTGTAATACAAAATAAGGCATTTCGTGGACGAATTGTCCGTGGACGAAATGTCAGTGGACGAAATGACCGTTGGACGAAATGTCCGTGGATGAGATGTCCGTGGACGAGATATCAGTGGACGAGGCTTTTTCTAAGCACCTCCTACTTTTTCCACAAGAATTTATAAGAAAAAACGATATAATTTTTATTTATCTTAGTTGTCATCTATAATACCTGCAGGTATCATGGATACCAACTAAAATAAATGGAAAAAGTAGGAGGAGCTTAGCAAAAAGTCTGGTGGAAAGACTTAAAAAACCCTACGTGTGTACGGCTCTTAAATAACCCTAACTATTAATAATCAAAGTTAATGCACAAGTGGTATCTATAGTAACTTACTATAAATATTTTTGTGATCCTCTATTACTATAAAAAGGAGGAGCTTATCCAAAACACTAATGTCAAATCTCAAGATATTAACTGAAATTGTACTGCACGATTTTCACTAATAGTCATTTTGGTATCGTGTTATGAACGTGTTTCGATATGTTAGAACTAGTTTCATCGTCTTAGAAATACATATCAACAGGAACATTTTTTTCTTTTTTTCTTCAAATATAGGTATCATGCTCTTATGACAGGAAAAATTAATTTTCGTTCAATCACTTCCCATTGAGTTAATTTTGTGGGATAATTATATGTTCCTTTAATAATAAAAATTGATAGTCAATACCCACATTTTTCATTTATGAAACATTTCTAAATTTGCCTGAAGTCGGACAGATTTCACTCAATATAATAAAAATAGACGCAATAAATATTTTCGTAGTGAACTATTCAACTATGGGATGGTTTATATTAATATAATCCATAGTATTGTAGATAGAATCATAGAAAAAGGCAAACAATGAAAACATATCAGAAGCTTAGTGATTTGAGAAAATTGTTTGAAATACTGTTCAAAATTTTTAATCTTCTATTTATTTATTCTACATTTAAAATGCACAGATACTGCCACTATGGAACAGATGGAATAACGGCAGGAGCGAACGTATTCATGTCAACACAAAGTAGTGGCGGCGACAAACATTATGTTGTGATAGACCTTGGAAAAAGTTACCCCATCCACAGGATAGAGTTCCTACCTAGACAAGGAGCAGGATTTAGAGGCAGTGTGAAGGACAACCTCGTGAGTATTCAATGGTATCAGATCATGTTCATTTCTGTCTGATTTCCACTTCAAATGATGTATTTTGTGCGATAATTTAATGTAAATCTTGAAATGGGTGACAGGACAAATTACCCCCGTGCAAAATACCCCACGGAAAAATGCCCCCATGCAATAAACCCTCAAGCCAAATACCACCTTGATAAAAAAAAATAACAAGTAAGAAACCACTGGTGCAAAAAAACCCAGGTCGACATAAATAAATAAATTTTTATTAATATATTTAACATTATTCATTGCGAACGAATTACACTTTTGCCGAAAGGTTTTCTTCGCACGATACTTTCGCCAAAATTTTACAAATAATAGCCTATATGTTATAATTATAAAGAGATATAGCGCACCCATAGGGTATATCTTATTTTGCTAAAGTGCTGTGCGGCGAAAACATTTTGGCAAAAGTGTAATTCGTTCGCAATAAATAATGTTAAATATATTAATAAGAATATATTTATTTATATCGACCGGAGTTTTTTTGCATCGGGGGTTTTTCATTTTTTTTTTTTTTTTTTTTGTCCAGGGGGTATTTGAGTAGGTTGTTTATTGCACACGTGGGCTTATTATCCAGGAGTATTTTGCACTTTTTTCTCTTTTTTTTATACCGCAGGCTTTTTTTTTTTGCACGAGTGATTTTTGTCATATAATCCTTGAAATGGTAGGTGTGCACTTGTGTTCGTATTAACATATACCATAATAAGTTGTACGATATTCTATTGAAAAATAATAGAATTAGAACAATAAATCATTTTGCAAGTAATTTTGTACAAAAAAATATTCATCACCAACAGTTCTACCTGGGATCAGTGGAAGTGACTGATGAGAAGTTTCTTGAGAATGGCTACCAGATGGTGTGGCACTTTGTTGGGCTTTACAGTGGCGGCTTCGTGTGGGAAGAGAACACACTACCTACAGTCGCATGTGGTCGCTACTTGGCTATATATAGTGTGACTGAAATTGGTATGAATGAAATAAGAGCAATGTCTGTGAATCCTTAAATTAACGTTCAACAAATGTCAACATTATTTTGAAGACGAGTAAACAGGGCAGTGAAAACGCGGCGATGAAACTGCTAGTATAGTATGGGCCTAGGTTAATACGATCTTATTCATTCCATTCGCTAGAATTGGGAAAAAGATTTCTCTCATAAAACCAAATTCTCACCGACCATTTTAAAACTTAATATATTCCTACCTAAGATATTACACTGTGATAATATATCCCAATTGAACAGCTGGTTAGTATATTTTTAGTGCTGCTATTGAGCATTTAAAATAAGCTGTTACTAATATTCACATATTTTACAGCTAAGTTCCAATTAGAATATTATATTTCTAGTATCAAATTACTATTAATGGATATCAATTAATAAAAAAATGCTGTATAATTAACTAATTTGGTAAATAATCATCTAATTGCTCAAACTATAATATTTAGACAGGTTAGATATATACTAAGGAGTTTAGATTTCAGGTTGGTGGTGCTAGAATAATTCATACTAGCACGGAAAATTCGTCCAAGGAAAATGCGACCACGGAGAATTAAGAATAGAAAAAAAAACATTGATGAGTGTTAACAATATATGACAGAGATAATTGCAATCGCATAAAATCTGGTTATATGAAAATAACGTCTATATTCAGCAGTAATAACTATTAGTGACAAATTCATTCTATGTAACTAATAAATTAAGTTATTAGTAATTTAAAAAAAAAATCAAAAAATTAACTAAATCAAATATTAAAATTGAATAGCTGGACTTTTTTAGCTATTCAAAACATGTATAACAGTTGTCAAAAAATTTGCTGTTTCATTCGAAATGTATTTCAAAAGCTACTAGCTAAATATTTGTTAGTCTATATCTCGATATTTTGGCCTTTCACGCTCTTTGTTTCAATTCTTTTGGTTTGGATTAACTTTCCTCCTTCATTTTTGCACGATTAATTCCCAAATATTAGGATACTCTATATTGAACATTCTAAAATTCACCTGGATATAATGGATTTTTGCGTTGGTTTCGTCTTCCCCGTTTTGATCCATTGTACGTAACTTCAAAGTAGTTAAAAACTCAATTTTTTATCCTCTTATAAATCATCCTTAACGCTAACAACATCTTCAGAAATCAGGACGATGTTGGCCAAACATTTTATTTTAAATTAGATTAATAAAATTATTATACAGGGTGCGGAGAAAGTCCCCGATCATATAAAAATGTTAATTTAATGAGTAGTGATGAATGAAAAAAGACAAAACTTATCACACAATATTATAATAAACTCATTTAACAGTTCTACCAATTATTTTTCAATATGACCACCATTGGCGGCAATTACTCTCCCGAGTCTACCTCTGAAGCTCTTTACTGCGGCACGGAACGTTTCTTGGGTAATTTTGGCCCATTGTCACTCGAGGGACTTCTTCAGAGTCTCCGTACTATCATGAGCTGTAGCGCACGCTTCCTTCTCCAAGATGGACCACACACAAAAGTCCAGAGGGTTCAAGTCCGGCGATGAAGATGGCCACAATTCCTTCCTCCAGAACGCAGAAAAGTGACACTCACACCAATCCTGAGTTTTGTTCGCCGCCGTGTGCGAGGGCGCACCGTCCTGTTGAAAGGTAAAAGGCCTGTCCTTGAAGTGCTTCTTCATCTCGACTTGTCCTGGAGTCAAAATATCCTCGATATACGATTTTGCATTAACTTTAGCGCCTTCTTTGACGAAAATGAGGGGAGATTTCCAACTCTCAGAGGTGGCAGCCCAAACCATCACAAAGGCAGGCTTTTCGCGACGGAAAACAGTCTTTACGGCTGGAGGGATACTGTCAGCACTTTTTGCCAAAATTCTGTCTTTCTGGGAGTTGAATTTGGCCTTCACAGTGAACATTTTCTCATCCGAAAAGACGATCTTCATTGCATTCAAAAGAATCTTTGATCTGTCCAGCCTCTTCTGTTTCTGCAAGTCCGTGAGCTCACACTTTTTTCGTCGATATCCATACTCTTAGCCATCTTTCCCATGCTTTGCTTGGGGTTCCTCCTTATCCGCTCCCTAATGGCTTCGATTTTGGTTAGAGTGCGTGCAGTGCAAGGTCGTCCACACCTGGGTCGATCACCTGTTGTCTCCAGTTTTTGGTAACGTTAAACAGCATCCCTAACAGTCGATTTCGGTGCTTTTACAGCTTAACATTTTCTGGGTTTATCTTCGTCGCGCAGTGTAGCTGAATAATAGCATCACGTTGACTCATTTTTACAGAAGACAATGTAAATTTAATAAAATTTAGACCTGGAACATAAAAGTATAGGATTATAAGAAGAGTAAATAAATAGCATCTTTAATTTAAGAAATAAAATTTGTTCGGGGACTTTCTCCGCACCCTCTAGTGTCGAACGGGGTAACACTGCGCATACCCTTTTATGGGGTATCTCTACGCACCTCTTATAATTTAAAGACCACTTGTTTTAGCTTAAATCTGATTGTACCATCACTTCAAGCATCTTCTTTACTCCCAAAAACATCATGAAGCACTATTATCCTACTATATAGTGTTTCTTGTGTTAAGTCGCGATGAATGTGGTGCTCTCAAATCGATCTGAAAAAAGTTTGCGCTGGTGATTTTTGAATCCCGCAAACTCTCCAATAACTCCAGTACCGAGATTTACATATTCATACTATTGTAACATGTTTACACAAACATTAACAGTTACATTATGTCCAATTTTCAACTTCTCAGTTTTAACCATTTTCTCGCCACAACCGTGCGCAGTGATACCCCAGATAATTAAGAGGTAGAGGGGTATCACTGCGCATCATTAATAACCATATTTTTGTGTAAATAAATATAAATATTATGAATTTTTAGCTCTTAATTAAGACATAAATATTGAATAAGGTGTTTTTTTATTATAATATCGATTAACAATAAACTTACGATCGTAGTAACTATGCTACTTGATGTGGGGGGTTATTAAGATGTGGAGATCAGGTATTTATGTGTGGGGATGAGAGGTTATTGAATTAAAATATTGATAAGCAATTAACCTACGGTCATATTATATTATTTGATATAAATATTTTAGTAGTTAACTAGTTACGTAAAATGTAAGAGTTAAATTTGTTGCAGATTCATTAAATAAGTGTTTGAAAAGTAAAGGTCAATTATATTGGGGAGAGGTCATTTAGTTAGGGAAACGCAGATATTTAGATAGTGAAGAGGGGGGTTTAGATGAGGAAGAATGGGATTTGGATGGAGGTGGGGGAAATAGATGGGGGAAAGGGGAATTTATATAGGATAGAAGTGGATTTGGATCGGAAGAGAGGGGTATTTCGATGAGAGGAGAAGGGGATTGAGATGGAAGGAGATGAAGATTTAGGTGGGAAGAGAGGGGGATTTAGATGGGAGGAGAGGAGGTTTTTGATGGCGAAGGAAGGAGGTTTAGTTGGGGAGGGGAAGTGTATTTATAAGGTGGAGAGATGGAGATTTGGTGGGGAAGAGGATTGTTGTATTTATGCAATGCGCAGTGATACCCCTTCATGTGCGCAGTGATACCCCTATACACTCACTAAAAATTGCGCACGAAAAATGGCCAATTAGTATTTTATTTATTTATATATTATTTCAAAACTGGTTGAGAACCATCCACATTCATGATGATTTAATCACGAAAAAAAGAGTTTCTCTAGTACATTTGGTTTTTGAGTAAATGCAGAGTTTGCGGGATTGTGCGCAGTGATACCCTGTCCGACCCTATATTAAAAATTATATTAATATTTCATTAAAAATTTATGAATTGTGCAGTAGAACAAACCTTATGGATAAAACAAAGTACACTACCTATGTACTATCACCTACATATATTGAACTACTTTATATCAAATGGACAAATTTTCCATGGATGAATTTTCCGAGAATGAATTTAAGTGGACGAACTTTCCAAGGACGAATGTTGCGTGGACGAATTTTCCGGTCCCGTAGGTAGGTATACCCTCTAATCGGCATTTTCTTTCCCGTGGTGAAATTTGCTACATGCACATACCTTGAATATAAAGTTATTGTATAAAGTGCCTGCTTAACGTTTTCAAAGATTTTAATCACAGAAAACTATTACAGTGCACCTGAGTTATGAAGTGGCTTCCAGTTATGAAGGAACCAATACTTCATAACTCAGGATTTTTACTGTAATTATTTTAATCATTAAGGCATGCATTTTGTGAACTACTAACCTTTCGGCTAATTAGGAGCAGTTTCACACGAGCGTTTTTACAGCGTTTTTGACTCTGAAGAAATTATTATTAAACCCATTTCATACGTATCCATGTAACGCGACGCTCTTAGATGGTTGAAAACGCGGCAAAAACGCTTGTGTAACATAGCCCTAAGCCTTTATTAATTAATTAGATTTAACAATTAACTCTTAATACGTTTAACACAATTAATAGGTGAAATTGTTACATGATAATTCATAAGCGTGTTAAGTTATATAAATGTGTGTTAAGTTATATCATAAATATATAAAGCTATATAAAGCTATAAAGCATAAAAATATTGAAAAGTATGGTAGCCATCTCAATTAATGAGAGCTTAAAGTAACTAGAATTTGAGAATTGATCTCAATAGGCTAAAGAAAAATATTATATGAAAATCTTTATTTATATAAAAAAAATTATAACAAAATTTTCCACATTCTGATCGGCTAATGACCTAATTTAGTTAAAGCCCATTTCTAGGAAATTTGAATATCTAATAATTGAGTAGTTGCCATATTAAAGAAAATATTTTATGAGCACTATAATGACCAATATGCAACTAGGGTTAAAAGAGTGATTCACATTGTCCTGAATAAATGTAATGTTGAAAGTTAGTTAACAATATGTATTGAATAAAGTTATTACTCAGACAGATTTAATTGAATTTCACTTCCCTTGATGATTAGGTCAATTTTCCAGTGTTTTTCACTAGGTGGAGGTCTCCTACAGACTTCGGAAGAACTTTTTACATAGTTAGAAATAAAACTGAAGTCTTTGATCTTGAATCTGAAAATTGAACAAAATTTGGTTCTAGGTATATTCCACCCCGGTATATTCCACCCCGGTATATTCCACCCCGGTATATTCCACCCCGGTATATTCCACCCTGGTATATTCCACCCCAGGTATATTCACCCCCTGTAACAATGCTCATTTGGGTGACAATAAAAATTCAAAGATTTTATTTTTATATTGCCATTTGTTGAATAATTCCTACCGATGAAAAAATAACTCAGACAATATCCTAAGACATTTCTACAAAATTTAGAGGTAGCTCAAGTCAATCATATTTTATCCTAATAGAATTAAAAATATTCCTAATATGGTATTTCATTTCAAAGTTTACGTGTTGAACAAATTGATATTAATACCTTTTTAACATGAAACTGCATATGTGTTCTTACAACAATGTTGGATGAGGCGTGGAAGGGGTCGACTGGAAGAGACAACCCATTCAATGTTTTTGTTCTTTGCTAATAAGTTGCTGTTTTGGATTCCAGGACCAAATTCCTTGCGGTCAAAATTTCTCAATGTAAAAAAGCAATAGCCTCCCAGTCTCAAAACCCTGTACAATAATCCTCATTTGCCTATAGAAAAACCTCCTGGTCAAAAAAAAACATAAAAAAAGCCTTCGGTCAAGAACCTCTAGTCTTAAAGAAGTTAAATTACCAAATTCAAAATGAAATAAATATAACAAGAAGTACTACATGACATCATCTTACTATTAATATCGCTGTTGTGTCGACGATAGGGAAGAAAATCAGCTTGAGATTGAAAATTTAAATACCTCAACTGATGAATGCGTTCACACAACCATTCTTTCTGCTGTTTTGTCACATGTGTATTGAAAAATTTACAGCTTGTGATTAGTCAGCAAAAAGTTTAATTTTATACAGTGAAAATGCCAGTTACCTAGTATTATATATAATATCAATAAACGACAAATATTAATAACTAATCAAACCTAACCTGTAAAGGGGGTGGAATTTACCGGAGTGGAATATACCTAGTGTGGAATATACCTAGGGTGGAATATACCGGGGTGGAATTTACCGGGGTGGAATAATACTTTGTAGAATTTATCGAGGTGGAATATACCGGTCACCACAAAATCTAGCTCGGTATTTATTTTTTCCAATGCTTTTAAAATTTTGATACCCATTTTGCAACAATACAGTAGAAATCCTATGATATGATTCGATTTGAATTCGGTTAGGATTAAAACAATCTCAGAGACATTAAAATTTGATTTATTATATTGGAGAAGCCACTTTATTCGCCTCTAACATCTGACACAGCTGCCATAAGGAATGAAGTTTCCATTGGTACAAATATGAATGATGATTATTATCTATATTAACTCCAATTTAAATTTTGGGCAGTTTCTTCGATACCTACCAGATACAAATGTAATTTCTTAATAATAATGGCTCTATTCAGAAAATAGATGGAGTACATTAAAAAAAGTTATATTTTCTAAAACCTAAGGTGAAACAACATGATAAGAAACTGATATATGCATCTATAATCAAACCTAATATCTAAGACCTTCTAGGTAACCTTTTCAGGTTATTATTGGACTTTAAAAACATGAAAACAAATAATAAAAATAATCGTAAATTACATTTCAGCATACAAAATCCTAATCAAAAATCACAAAGAATTCAGAAAACCAACATACAGTTTTCATTTATAACTTCAAAATAGAGAAAGGGTGGTGCCCACATCTTTTATCAAGAGCTATCAGAGAGTGACTGAAAGAAAAGTTTCCGAACAAGTGGCTACCAAGACGACCTTGTGATTTCTTTCTATTGAAATTCATAAACACGTTCACTGCGTTTAGGGACACCCGTGTACCGAATGCAAATCTTTATCGAGTTTTTAAAAATGCTAATAATTACAATGATTATTCTTCAACTTATGGATTTATTAATATAACTGTCATTAATAGCTATATCCAGATACGCAGTGAACAAGTTAGGAGTGAAGTTTATCCTACTCAACTCATAGATAGACAAGTGGAGAAACGGAGTCATCCGCCAAGCATTACAGAAGTAACCATGGAAATGGGGCGTAACAATATGGATTCATTGTATATCTGTCTAAATTTAGTCATCCAAAACAATGGCCATCAAACCTAAATTAATTATTATATTAAGTTAAATAATAATTAAACTAAATAATGAATGTGTAAATTCCTGAGATTGTTACAATTACATCCTAATCCAAATCGAACTAATATTTAGACACTTTTTTAATTTACTTTGCAAAACACTACAATTTACAATATACAGGTACACCCTGTATAACAAAGAGTCTCAATATAAGATTGGTAGGCGGTAGCCATAAATTCAATGTTTTTTACGTCCACGGACATTTCGTTCACGATATGCTATATTTTGTGTTATATTTATAATGTGTATATATTTTATTTTATATATTTTATACATATTCTACAATATAAAAGTAGAAAATACCTTTTATTGATGGTAAATATAAATTCATAGCTTAGCCTTCATTCATATTGCAATCTTCTTTTCCTGCTCCTGCAAGCAGCAACAGTAAAATAATAAAACTGAATACTTTTTTAATTATTTACAGGCAGGCCCCGCTATTATTACACCCCGGTCTTATAAAATTTTGTAATAATCACGAGACATGTATCAAAGTTATTATATGTAGTACACAGCTATTGATAATACACATATTTTTGTGGATTTTATTTAACGGTAACTACAATAATCTTCAATATTATTATTCAGATTAAGTTATTAGAAGCAATATTGGTTCAGAAAATAGTTTTTTATTATATTTCTCTTAACAGAGACTACATACAATACACCCAATTGTATAATATACTACCAAAAAAGTGATTGATAATTAAATGTGATGTATAACAATTAGCTAGATATTGGTAGGTACTTTTTAGTGTCACGTTTAATTATTTAAACGTAAAAACGTCCGTGTTATCGGACTGTTCTATATTTTCCAACTCATAATAAAACCATGTATAATAATTATAAAAATTACTTTTTGTTCTATGTATTAATTATTGAAATCAAAGTATCAAACTAATTACTCACTTTTACTGAATGAGAAAACTGCCATGGATAAATCTTAAAACTATTAATTTATTCGCTACTTTGAACTTTTATCTCAGATATTCAACTAATTCTGGCAACAAACACTGCAACACTGTACATTGAATAGGTAATTAGTCGAGCCTCAACACAGTTTTATTTAATTCTAACTCATAGAAAATGAAATGATTCAGGAGTAACAATTATATAATGACTTGAAAAATACCCCGTTCTTATTACCATTTTGTACTAGGACTTAGTACTGATTTTAGTAATAGAAGCGGGGCCTGCATTTATTGAATCACCTGAAACATTACCTTCATATTCACTTCAAGTCAACACTTTGGTGTGGGTTATTAAGAATTGGAAACATGAAGAGGATGCAACAGAATATAATTCCTCTACATCTTACCTCAGCTGCCAAATTAATCACACATACATTCTTGTTAATTAGTACCCTGTTAATTCAGTTCCATGTTTTAGATACTCATTAATTAATGCAAAATATTTAACGAGGTAAATTATTTAAAGATACAGTCAACCCGTTTAGCATATCTAATTTCATAATTATAATCGATAGATAAACATTTTTTTATGAGTTCATATCAAATGTTTCGGCTTAAATCACTATTATAATATTGAATATTTACTCCTGGTTATTAATTTAATCGTGAAAAAATTATATGAAATATATTCCATATATACTTTATAATACAAAATAAAGCAATTCGTGGATGACGAAATGTCCATTGTACAAAATGTCTGAAGATGAAATGTCCAGACCCCTTTTTTTATATTATGTTTTAAATATTTTTGAATCAAACAAGATATATTGAGACAAAAACAGAAGCGTATTAGGTAAATTAAGAATACAAATAATTTTATATTGAATATTATTGAAAAGTAAAAAACAGGTTACAGGTGAATTCGCAGCATGTAAAACTCACCGTCTCTCAATTCACAGCTGAGTAATTTTGCTGCATGGTAAATTTCAATTAAAATAATGTGTATTGATAACTATTTTGAATCTTGATCAAGAAAAGGGATTAGCAATTGTATATATAAACTGTAAATAACACTAGCAACCTAGCCACTGGCGCGGGCGCACCAGTCCTAATAGAAAAATAATAATAACTTTTATTTTAAACCGATTTGGAAGCTGACTCACATAATTACACACGATTAGACAAAAACGAAGACAATAAATGGTAAGATATTCATATTTTGCCCTTTCATTAGAATATATTGAGAATATATCAGAGCTCTCTCAGTCATGAGATGTGTGACTGTGCTTGAGTACATAAGAGTGAATGTCTCACTATAATTAATTAACAATAACCCCTAGTGGCTTAGTTAGATGTGCCAGAATTACACCTCGCCAAGCTCCATACAAAGTGGCCCATACAACAATAACTAAGAAATATTTGTTTCGTATTTTCACTTGTTACTTTTATATTAAATGGAAAACAATATTTTAGCGTTCACCCATGAATGTGTAAATAACAAATGAAGGACATTATGATAAAGATAACGAAAACTGAATTAGTGAGAGCTGGTTCTACCGCACCAGAGGCTAGGTTAGCGAGCAAACTTTTGAAGGCTAGTTTTACTATAGGGTTAATAGAGAACAGATTTAAATACTAAATATACTAATACTCTCAATATAAAGTTTAATTCATGACCATACAGTACTGGAACAGTTATTATGGAAATTTCAAAATCGTAAAATTTTGTTTACGAAAAGTTTAATAAAACCAATTTCGTTGATTGCAATTGGATTTATTTTAATACAATGATATAGTGATACGTCTCAATCTTTCATTAGCATTTAGTTTGGCAACATTTAGCATCAGTAAGGGCTTCAACGGTCTGTTTCCCATTTCCCCTCAATTTCTCCACAGTCTCCATCATTTTTTTAAAATTCTCTCTCACTTTCTCCCCATCCCCCATCACATTCTCCCCATTCCCCATCAGATTCTCCAAATTCCCCATCACTTTCTCCCCATTCCCCATCACTTTCTCCCATTCCCCATCACATTCTCCCCATTCCCCATCACTGTCTCCCAATTCCCCATCACTTTCTCCCATTCCCCATCACTGTCTCCCAATTCCCCATCACTATCTACCCAATTCCCCATCACTTTCTCCCAATTCCCCATCACATTCTCCCCATTCCCCATCAATTGCGAGCGGAGAGGCGCGTTAAAGAAATTCTTCTGTATTCTAGACGTTAGTGGAAAGAAGATTAGGTAAGTTTCCCTTGCACTATTTTCTGTCGGGTAATAGAAACTTTATGCTGAGCGGTGACTAAAATATTATTTATAGTGAAGCAAGAAAAAACATCGTTAATTAAATGCGGTAGAAATACAATAATATGGAATACAAATTTGTTGGAATTCATACTATACAGACTATTGTAATATGTATTTCTTTGAATAATAGGTGTATATTAATCGTTTGTATAAATTAGGAAGTAATTCTTTCCTTATATTTGCAGAACAAAGTTGTTCAAAACTGTATATAAAAATAAACCCTTCTATAATGGCAACTGTTTGTGAAAAATAGTAATTCGATGAAAAGAGAAAGAAAGCATCTCATGAATTTTGTTTGGAAAATAAAATGATTGGAATACATAGTTCAGTTTCTACCTACTTTTATTTTCCTTTGTTGATTAGGGATATTTTATGTAGAGGGTAGAAATTTGTGGGCTCGCTCTTTGCTCCGCCGTCTGTGATTGATTTAAAGAAAAGGGAAGAACTAATAAAAATATGGGTAAATTGAAAAGAAATATTAAATCTTTTTCCTTACTGTAAAAAAATTGCTACGATTATTTTCAATATAATTCTCCACACCTCAATCCTTATTTCAAATTCTCTGATCTGTTCTTCATCACCGTAACATAAATTATTAGGGCTAAACTCTTATGAAACACTGTTTTATTTCCATCAATAGGGTAGGTTACGAATTATCGGTCAGTACCACAACTTCGGTTAAGAAAGAAAAAACAATATAAAAATTGTTATTATTAGATAGAACTGTGTAATAATAATAATTTTTATATCCTTTTTCTTATATAACCGAAGATGTAGTACTGACCGATAATTCGTAACTTACCCTACTTTACAACAGATCATCAATATCATGAAGAAGTAGATGATAGTACAAATAAACTATTTGTAGAACTGATGACATCAACACATCCAAATAAAGACCTGAATATTATGAATTTCATGAATTTACACGACTGAATATTTCAAACTGTTCCTTCAATTGAAACAATGGTAATTATGATTCCATAATTTTACCAGTGACCCATCTAATTTGAAAACATTATTTCATATTTATTTCTAACACTAAACTGTCACATATCAACAAACACCAGAAAAAACGAACGTCAACAGGAGAGAACTATTGGAAGAAACAATGTCAACATATTGACTATCAAGTAATGCGCGAGTGGCTATAGCGAGCTGAAGATTTACCTTCATCATTAAACACCTCACATGATAGAGGAACTCCTCTATAGTGAACTTTTCTATAGTGAACTCCTCTATAGTGAACTTTTCTATAGTGAACTCCTCTATTGTGAACTTTTGTTCACTACGCAGATACATCCTAACTTATTTACTAAAGAGAGTTAGGTGGTCTGTATATGTTTATAAGATCGTCCACTGTACGAGATTTACCTGCATTCAGTATTATTTTAAGCTTTCAGCTCATTTATTGACGTGTCCGCAGGTTTCACGTTTTTTCACCAGCCTCTTGAACATTTTCGAAGCTTACCTGGAGGTTTATCAGAGTCCATTGCAAATACTAGTGCTATGGCCACTGATGGTGAAACTAATTAATATTATAAATACTTCAAAATTGAATATACTGAAGTCATAATACTTTTAATTTATGAAGTACAATAATTCTTACTTAATTTGACTATTTAGTCACTGATAACAAGTATGAACTAGATTATGTGCACTCGGTGGAGCGCATACCTTTGCCTCCGCTTTGACACGTTCTTTCCCAAAATTTGAGAAACTGCTAACTGGATAATAACCAATCTTTCCACCAAATTTAATGCAATATGGTTCAATACTTTTTGAGTTATTGAGTTATTAATGACCTTGACCTTTGACCGGATCGCTCCAAAAATTCTATCAGATCGTTCCTCGACATTGACCAATTGTACCATCAAATTTCAGACAATTTGGTTGGATACTTCTTGAGTTATTGAATTACAAATGACCTTGACATTGATCTTTGACCTGATCGCTCCCAAATTTGACAAAATGGTTCCTGCATTTTGACCAATCGTCACACCAAGTTTCATGCAATATGGTTCAATACTTTTTGAGTTATAAATAACCATGACCTTGACCTTTGACCGGGTTGCTCCCAAAATTCTACCAGCAGGTCACTGGACATTGGACAATCGTTTCACGAAATTTCAGACAATTTGGTTGAACACTTTCAGTTAAGCGAATAACAAGATGATAAATAAATAAATAAACGAAGGGTAAAATATAACCTTTCTGCATTCTGCGAAGGTAACTACTGAACAAAAGGCCAAATACTATAAAAAAAGTGACATAGGCTATAAATTCAGACAATATGAAATATTAAAATAATTTATGATACAATAATTGTTTTATTTTAAATAAAATAATAAAACCATGTGAAAAAAAACTAATTGATACTGTAAGTAAATTTAATTTGTCAGTTATATAACAGATTATTACAAATCTTACTTCAGTTCTTGAAAGAAATGTTTGTGAAAATACTGACCTAAAGAACTTTATAAAAAAAACATATTGAACTTTAAATGACTGACACCATGGAACTATAAATGACTGACACCATGTGACTATAAATGACTGGCACCATGGGACTATAAATGACTTACACCATGGGACTATAAATGACTGACACCATGGGACTATAAATGACTGACACCATGTGACTATAAATGACTGACACCATGTGACTATAAATGACTGACACCATGGGACTATAAATGACTGACACCATGGGACTATAAATGACTGAGTTTTAGTCCACTTTGCTAGCCTTTCTCCTGCTCTTCCTATAATATACTCTCAGTGACACACAATAATAAATCTATTGTTCATTCTTATTGTAGCTACATAATAAATACTCAAGAAAATATGTACATGTTATTCTCAACAATATTCACCTCTCTTAATTTGCAACAAGCTGTTATAATTCATATCCATAAATTAGTGGTAGAGTTACGTAAGCTGTCAACTTATGGCTATCGGAATAATGTTAAGTTCATTCCGATTTTATTTGTATTGTTAAAATCGAAACCCCATAACAGATGCGTCCTTTTCATTCACTATACCAGGGTACATTTTACTGCATGTATGGAAGTACAGAATTGATTACGTAATGAATACCATTCATCACTTTCTGTCGATGGTTATGCGACTTTAAGATTATTTTTCGTTAATTTTAGTCAATTTTCATCTTAATTACCAAGTTATTTACTTCGCCCGAAACCGATCATATCGATCTGTGATTCATCAGCGATTGCAACTTTTGTATTTCAAAAACCATTTTATAATGTATATCAAAATTCTGTAGTCATCTGTCTTAAGTACAAAAAAATAAAAAACTGCAAAGTAGGTACAAAAGAAAAACATCTCATTTAACCAAGAGGAAGGTGTAATAATACAAATCGAAAGCCATAGATAAAAGTACAACTTCACTTATCTACCTACTTATCGTCTTGTACTCATTCTCACCAAATTGTTTATAAGATTTCATTCTATATCAAAGATAAAGCCTCTTATCAATAATCTACTGGGTGAGTGCCTCCCTATCAGTCACACAGACATTTCAATGTCACTAGTATCACATTTTACCATCTACCACTGAGACGTGGCCTGCTTTACCAGAGCCATGGGGTTTTTGTGATGCATCAGTGAGGTGGAAGATATACTTGGTGTTGCAGAAGAGATGGTTAAAGTGAATATTGCAATAATGGTCAATAGCTCGTCCTCAGACAGTTTTGCAAAAATAATTCCTCAGTGTCGGTAGCAGAAAAACTTGAGAGAATTTTAGAATTTTAAAAAATTAGGAAGTGATTTGCACTATTTTACTGACATGAGTATCACCGATGATGAAAACCCTATTCTTGATGATTTCAAGTCAAGTAAGTTTTTAATTGGTTTATAATATACTATTAGATGTTAGTTTAGTATAACCATAAGCTTCATATAAAAACTCAGTTTGAATTTGTCTAACTTTGAATTCCTTTAAAGCAATTTCGATGCTTAATTTCCCTCAATATTTTATTATTACTACAGTATTTCCTCTATTCTGCTATATATTTATATTTTCTCCATTTAATTTAAACATATTGAAACTATATCGAAGAAGTAATTAATTGAAATATATGAGTTATAATTTAGAGTGAATTAGAAGTCTCAAGAAGATATCGATATCTCTGCTTAATCAAAAACTATCTTTGATTGTAAAGAGGACTTATGTATTATGTTAGTTTTAATGTTTATGAACATTTTATTAACAATAATAACAGTTGTTTTGAAGAACGTTTCACTAACTACACAAAAAAAAAACTTATTGATAAATGATTTACATGAAAAAAATGTCAACTACACGAAAAACACAGTTAGGAATGATAAAAGAAAACATGTTCTCCCAAGCTTTTTATTCGATTTATTTTATATATATTCTCAACAATTATTTATTTATTTTACACCACAGAGTGTGAAAGGAATGTCAGACTAGAGTCACTAGACTATAGACTGACATTCCTGACATTTTTTTATAGATTCTATAAAAAGAAATAACACATCGAACCGTTGACCTCTAGGATTGTACGTAAACTTTGTAAACGACACTAGCTAGTGTAAATAAAACTATCGACACTAGCTAGTGTAAATAAAACTATCGACACTAGCTAGTGTAAATAAAACTATCGACACTACCTAGTGTAAATAAAACTATCGACACTACCTAGTGTAAAAAAAACTATCGACACTACTTAGTGTAAATAAAACTATCGACACTAGCTAGTGTAAATAAAACTATCGACACTACCTAGCTTAAATAAAACTATCGACACTAGCTAGTTTAAATGAAACTATCGACACTACCTAGTGTAAATAAAACTATCGACACTACTTAGTGTAAATAAAACTATCGACACTAGCTAGTTTAAATAAAACTATCGACACTACCTAGTGTAAATAAAACTATCGACACTAGCTAGTGTAATTAAAACTATCGACACTACCTAGTGTAAATAAAACTATCGACACTAGCTAGTTTAAATAAAACTATCGACACTACCTAGTGTAAATAAAACTATCGACACTAGCTAGTGTAAATAAAACTATCGACACTAGCTAGTGTAAATAAAACTATCGACACTACCTAGTGTAAATAAAATTATCGACACTAGCTAGTGTAAATAAAACTATCGACACTACCTAGTGTAAATAAAACTATCGACACTACCTATTTTAAATAAAACTATCGACACTAGCTAGTTTAAATAAAACTATCGACACTACCTAGTGTAAATAAAACTATCGACACTAGCTAGTGTAAATGAAACTATCGACACTACCTAGTGTAAATAAAACGCTAGTGTAAATAAAACTATCGACACTACTTAGTGTAAATAAAACGATCGACACTAGCTAGTTTAAATAAAACTATCGACACTATCTAGTGTAAATAAAACTATCGACACTACCTAGTGTAAATAAAATTATCGACACTAGCTAGTGTAAATAAAACTATCGACACTAGTTAGTGTAAATAAAATTATCGACACTACCTAGTTTAAATAAAACTATCGACGCTACCTAGTGTAAATAAAATTATCGACACTAGCTAGTTTAAATAAAACTATCGACACTACCTAGTGTAAATAAAACTATCGACACTACTTAGTGTAAATAAAACTATCGACACTACTTAGTGTAAATAAAACTATCGACACTTGCTAGTTTAAATAAAACTATCGACACTACCTAGTGTAAATAAAACTATCGACACTACCTAGTGTAAATAAAATTATCGACACTAGCTAGTGTAAATAAAACTATCGACATTACCTAGCGTAAATAAAACTATCGACACTACCTATTTTAAATAAAACTATCGACACTAGCTAGTTTAAATAAAACTATCGACAGTACCTAGTGTAAATAAAACTATCGACACTAGCTAGTGTAAATGAAACTATCGACACTAGCTAGTGTAAATGAAACTATCGACACTAGCTAGTTTAAATAAAACTATCGACACTAGCTAGTGTAAATAAAACTATCGACACTACCTAGTGTAAATAAAACTATCGACACTACCTAGTGTAAATAAAACTATCGACACTAGCTAGTGTAAATAAAACTATTGACACTACCTAGTGTAAATAAAATTATCGACACTAGCTAGTGTAAATAAAACTATCGACACTAGCTAGTGTTAATAAAACTATCGACACTAGCTAATGTAAATAAAACTATCGACACTACCTAGTGTAAATAAAATTATCGACACTAGCTAGTGTAAATAAAACTATCGACACTAGCTAATGTTAATAAAACTATCGACACTAGCTAATGTAAATAAAACTATCGACACTAGCTAGTGTAAATAAAACTATCGACACTAGCTAATGTAAATAAAACTATCGACACTAGCTAATGTTAATAAAACTATCGACACTAGCTAATGTAAATAAAACTATCGACACTAGCTAGTGTAAATAAAACTATCGACACTAGCTAGTGTAAATAAAACTATCGACACTAGCTAGTGTAAATAAAATTATCGACACTAGCTAGTGTAAATAAAACTAACGACACTAGCTAGTGTAAATAAAACTATCGACACTAGCTAATGTAAATAAAACTATCGACACTAGCTAGTGTAAATAAAACTATCGACACTAGCTAGTGTAAATAAAACTATCGACACTAGCTAGTGTAAATAAAACTATCGACACTAGCTAGTGTAAATAAAACTATCGACACTAGCTAGTGTAAATAAAATTATCGACACTAGCTAGTGTAAATAAAATTATCGACACTAGCTAGTGTAAATAAAACTAACGACACTAGCTAGTGTAAATAAAACTATCGACACTAGCTAATGTAAATAAAACTATCGACACTAGCTAGTGTAAATAAAACTATCGACACTAGCTAGTGTAAATAAAACTATCGACACTAGCTAGTGTAAATAAAACTATCGACACTAGCTAGTGTAAATAAAACTATCGACACTAGCTAGTGTAAATGAAACTATCGACACTAGCTAGTTTAAATAAAACTATCGACACTAGCTAGTGTAAATAAAACTATCGACACTACCTAGTGTAAATAAAACTATCGACACTACCTAGTGTAAATAAAACTATCGACACTAGCTAGTGTAAATAAAACTATTGACACTACCTAGTGTAAATAAAATTATCGACACTAGCTAGTGTAAATAAAACTATCGACACTAGCTAGTGTTAATAAAACTATCGACACTAGCTAATGTAAATAAAACTATCGACACTACCTAGTGTAAATAAAATTA
This sequence comes from Caprella mutica, assembly GCA_947561585.1. NCBI lineage: Eukaryota > Metazoa > Arthropoda > Malacostraca > Amphipoda > Caprellidae > Caprella > Caprella mutica. The sequence continues at coordinate 25,465 of CANNZV010004295.1, forward strand.
TCGACACTAGCTAGTGTAAATAAAACTATCGACACTAGCTAATGTTAATAAAACTATCGACACTAGCTAATGTAAATAAAACTATCGACACTAGCTAGTGTAAATAAAACTATCGACACTAGCTAATGTAAATAAAACTATCGACACTAGCTAATGTTAATAAAACTATCGACACTAGCTAATGTAAATAAAACTATCGACACTAGCTAGTGTAAATAAAACTATCGACACTAGCTAGTGTAAATAAAACTATCGACACTAGCTAGTGTAAATAAAATTATCGACACTAGCTAGTGTAAATAAAACTAACGACACTAGCTAGTGTAAATAAAACTATCGACACTAGCTAATGTAAATAAAACTATCGACACTAGCTAGTGTAAATAAAACTATCGACACTAGCTAGTGTAAATAAAACTATCGACACTAGCTAGTGTAAATAAAACTATCGACACTAGCTAGTGTAAATAAAACTATCGACACTAGCTAGTGTAAATAAAATTATCGACACTAGCTAGTGTAAATAAAATTATCGACACTAGCTAGTGTAAATAAAACTAACGACACTAGCTAGTGTAAATAAAACTATCGACACTAGCTAATGTAAATAAAACTATCGACACTAGCTAGTGTAAATAAAACTATCGACACTAGCTAGTGTAAATAAAACTATCGACACTAGCTAGTGTAAATAAAACTATCGACACTAGCTAGTGTAAATAAAACTATCGACACTAGCTAGTGTAACTTCTTAACAATTGAACATCTAAAAATAAAGATCTAGATCACTTTTCAAACAAACACTATTTCGTCCAAAAATAAGAGGTAATAGGAAACTATTTTGTATTGTCCCCAGGGGCTCTATCCTGAAGCTGTCTGTGGTGAATGAGAGAGAAGAAAAGGGAGTGGCGCATCTTGCACTAAGAACTGTTGTAATTTGGATTATGTATTCTTTTTCATTTATACCATGTTTATCATTTATTAACGCTACTTGCAGTTTTAGAGGATAGCGCTAGGGTAATGCTTTTCAATTACGAGGTCTTAGATTTTTGTGTTAGGTAGGCTCGTAAGTTTCATTTACTATCGCCTCTTCATTTTCCTCTTCCGTCCGAGAATGCAGCCACCGGTGCTTGTGTTCCTTTTCGTCACATTCCTTGGTAAGTGACTGCATTCACGGAGTAGCTTTTCAGCTTTCATGAGCATTGTCATTGAAAGGTACTACTTTTAGTTTGTGTATTTCCAAAAAAAATATTCATGTTATTTAAACTCTTGATAGTCCCTTTTAATTAATTAAATTTCAGAGAGTGTAAGTATAGTATACTTATATGCACGTCAATTAATACTTTATGCCAGATGTAAATTATTTGAAAGTGATTTACATTTTGTTTAGACAATTAATAAATTGCTGACTAGATGTATAACATTTTCTACCAATACATTTATTTTATTATCAATTCATTGACTATTTCCAACAAACATTTTACAAAGTTCAACGCACGTTGTTGCTTGGTATTCCAATTACCAACGTACTGACCTATAAATCATTAATTAGATAATTATATTGTTAGGTAAATTACATGACAGGTGAAACACGATAGGTTACACTTTATGATATAAAAAATAAACTTTTTTATTCATGTGGAGTATTTGAGTTACAATTGAAAATAACTAATCGCATATTTAAACCTGTTTGTAATGGAAATGTGCAAGACTTTCAGAGATTTAGTATTTAACATTATGTTCCTACATCAAAAATATAATAGGAATATATAATTCTATTCGTATAGGATATAAAATAGGTACATTTTAATATATGTCAGTTAAGACTATATGCAATAGAATATTTATTACAATCGTTTGAATAATATTGTAAACAAGTAGGGTGAGTAAACAATAAAACAAATAGGGTTAGTCTATATATTAATATTATAGCATGTGTGCTAGTATATGCCACTTAATATACAGTATTTTGTGGTTTATAAGTGAAGGTGGGGGAAGTGAAGGTGGGGGAAGTGAAGGTGGAGGAAGTGAAGGTGGGAGAAGTACTGGAGTGTGAAGTGTAGGTGGGGGAAGTGAATATGGGGAAAGTGAAGGTGGGGAAATGAAGGTGGGGGAAGTGAAGGTGGGGGAAGTGAAGGTGGGGGAAGTGAAGGTGGGGGAGGTGAAGGTGGGGGAAGTGAAGGTGGGGGTGGTGAAAGTAATCTGTGGAGCTAAAACATAACTTAGTTCAGGTATAAGGTTGCATGGTGATAATTTGCAATGGATGAAATGAACTGTAGCTACTTCAATAATTTATTACATTTCAATGATCGGGGTCCTCAAATCTAATTTCTTTCATTTAATTAGTTTATTTATCTTTCTTTTCTTCTTTCCATTTTACTATTTCTTTCGATGGCAAATCAGTTATATTTTATAAAACAGTCCGAGCGTCACTCTAGCGTGAAGTTCGTCTATTCGTAAATATATTTTAATTAAATTTTCATGATTTATAAGGATTTCCTGAAATAACGGGGGGAATAAAACAACATATTTTAATTAACTAAAAAAAATTCATGCAAGACATTACATAAAGAGATTATTCGAAACATTTATGAAATACAACTGAATATACTAAATAACCGTGTTACAAATTCACGCAATAACTATGGGAGAGACTAGACCCAAGAAATACTTATTATACTCATTGAGAGGAATGGTCAGAGGCTTCAGGTCAAGACTGGGACATCTTCAACTCAGTTATTCACAGCACTTGATATCAAAGATAACTTGCTGTCGAAACTATGGTGGTTTCTCGCTGTAGTCTGGTCAGGAACTAACTTCTTCTCTAACTTTTCTTCCCTCAGGTCTTCCTAGGGCTCCACCTACTTTCCTAACTAACCAACTATTTCCCACAATTCTTGAATTCCATTGGGCTTCGTTAAACCTTGGGGGTGTGCTCTTTTTCCAATCAATCCAATCCTAATTCAGCCTAACTATAAACAATATTTCGTATCCCCGCCCAGAAACCGTTATGAAGTATTTGCTAAACTATTTCATAATCTATCAACCTAAACATTAACTGTTTTCTAGAGCATGTCTAGAGCACCTTTTCACCTATAAATCTTCTGGGGAATCTACAAAACTATTCCTACCCCCAAACAATATACATGAGGTATAGAGTCCTCTTTTTTCATTCTCCTAAAGCTTTTCACAACAAAAATAATTAAACTGTTACCAAACTCCTAAGTAATTTATTCTTTATATTCCTGAATATATTATTTCTCAATTCTAAATATATAAATGTACAAATATATATAGGGGTTGCATATTGAATTGAATTTACTCTTCATAATTAAACTGTTTGATCGATTTACACGATGATTTTTTTATTAGACCAAGACTAAATCCTATTTGTTGATTTCCCAATTCCATGGAATTTCAATTGGTTCCCGTTAGAAAACAATTAATAGCCAGTATGAAACCGTAGCTGGTATGACACAGTAGCCAGAATGCCACAGTAACTGATATGACACAGTAACTGATATGACACAGTAACTGATATGACACAGTAACTGATATGACACAGTAACTGATAAGACACAGTAACTGATATGACACAGTAACTGATATGACACAGTAAATGATATGACACAGTAACTGATATGACACAGTAGCCGATTGTTACAAAAATATGTTCAATTTTTGATAGGAAGTGGCTGGGAAGGATTTTTCCGGTGTACCATGTGGTTGCTAAGAAGGATTTTTTACATGTACCCTGTAGTCGCTAGGAAGGATCTTTTCAGTGTACCGTGTAGAGGCTAGGAAGGATATATTCAGTGTACAGTGTAGTGGCTAGGAAGGATATATTCAGTGTACCGTGTAGTCGCTAGGAAGGATCTTTTCAGTGTACCGTGTAGAGGCTAGGAAGGATATATTCAGTGTACCGTGTAGTGGCTAGTAAGGATATATTCAGTGTACCGTGTAGTGGCTAGTAAGGATATATTCAGTGTACCGTGTAGTGGCTAGGAAGGATCTTTTCAGTGTACCGTGTAGTGGCTAGTAAGGATCTTTTCAGTGTACCGTGTAGAGGCTAGGAAGGATATATTCAGTGTACCGTGTAGTGGCTAGTAAGGATATATTCAGTGTACCGTGTAGTGGCTAGGAAGGATCTTTTCAGTGTACCGTGTAGAGGCTAGGAAGGATATATTCAGTGTACCGTGTAGTGGCTAGTAAGGATATATTCAGTGTACCGTGTAGTGGCTAGGAAGGATCTTTTCAGTGTACCGTGTAGAGGCTAGGAAGGATATATTCAGTGTACCGTGTAGTGGCTAGTAAGGATATATTCAGTGTACCGTGTAGTGGCTAGTAAGGATATATTCAGTGTACCGTGTAGTGGCTAGGAAGGATCTTTTCAGTGTACCGTGTAGAGGCTAGGAAGGATATATTCAGTGTACCGTGTAGTGGCTAGTAAGGATATATTCAGTGTACCGTGTAGTGGCTAGGAAGGATCTTTTCAGTGTACCGTGTAGAGGCTAGGAAGGATATATTCAGTGTACCGTGTAGTGGCTAGTAAGGATATATTCAGTGTACCGTGTAGTGGCTAGGAAGGATCTTTTCAGTGTACCGTGTAGTGGCTAGGAAGGATATATTCAGTGTACCGTGTAGAGGCTAGGAAGGATCTTTTCAGTGTACCGTGTAGAGGCTAAGAAGGATTATTTCAGTGTACCGTGTAGTGGCTAGGAAAGATCTTTTCAGTGTACCGTGTAGAGGCTAGGAAGGATATATTCAGTGTACCGTGTAGAGGCTAGGAAGGATATATTCAGTGTACCGTGTAGAGGCTAGGAAGGATCTTTTCAGTGTACCGTGTAGAGGCTAAGAAGGATTATTTCAGTGTACCGTGTAGTGGCTAGGAAAGATCTTTTCAGTGTACCGTGTAGAGGCTAGGAAGGATATATTCAGTGTACCGTGTAGGGGCTAGGAAGGATCTTTTCAGTGTACCGTGTAGAGGCTAAGAAGGATTATTTCAGTGTACCGTGTAGTGGCTAGTAAGGATCTATTCAGTGTACCGTGTAGTGGCTAGTAAGGATCTTTTCAGTGTACCGTGTAGAGGCTAGGAAGGATATATTCAGTGTACCGTGTAGAGGCTAGGAAGGATATATTCAGTGTACCGTGTAGTGGCTAGGAAGGATCTTTTCAGTGTACCGTGTAGAGGCTAGGAAGGATATATTCAGTGTACCGTGTAGTGGCTAGGAAGGATCTTTTCAGTGTACCGTGTAGAGGCTAGGAAGGATATATTCAGTGTACCGTGTAGAGGCTAGGAAGGATATATTCAGTGTACAGTGTAGTATCTAGGAAGGATATATTCAGTGTACCGTGTAGTGGCTAGGAAGGATATATTCAGTGTACCGTGTAGTGGCTAGGAAGGATCTTTTCAGTGTACCGTGTAGAGGCTAGGAAGGATATATTCAGTGTACCGTGTAGTGGCTAGGAAGGATCTTTTCAGTGTACCGTGTAGTGGTTAGGAAGGATCTTTTCAGTGTACCGTGTAGTGGCTAGGAAGGATCTTTTCAGTGTACCGTGTAGTGGCTAGGAAGGATATATTCAGTGTACCGTGTAGTGGCTAAGAAGGATCTATTCAGTGTACCGTGTAGTGGCTTGGAAGGATATATTCAGTGTACCGTGTAGTGGCTAGGAAGGATCTTTTCAGTGTACCGTGTAGTGGCTAGGAAGGATCTATTCAGTGTACCGTGTAGTGGCTAGGAAGGATCTTTTCAGTGTACCGTGTAGTGGCTAGGAAGGATCTATTCAGTGTACCGTGTAGTGGCTAGGAAGGATCTTTTCAGTGCATACTGTTGTGACTAGGAAGTATTTTCCTATCAGAAATTGCACATCCTTTTGCTACTCTATCGACTATTGTGTATTTACCTAGTACATACCTACATACAAACATAGCTAGAAATAATGAGCTAGGTACTATTATACTAGGTACATTTCAATTAATTTAACGGCAATGCACATTCCTTTATCTCTCGTTATCATTTTATCACCATTGTTTCACACTAACAATATCATTGACGTGTATTTGTTCTTTTAATACCGTGAATAATGGAGTATATGATAGAATTAGCACTAAATATTATATGTATCAAATCTATTTTCAATTAATATACAAATCACGTAGTTTTAGTACATGTCAGATTGCAGTGCATGTACTGGTGTGCATTGTTCTCTTCGACCTAAGAAAAACGTGCATATCAATATGCATGCACACTATTCACGTTGTTTGAATTATAAAAGTTATAACCAGTACCAAGGTGGTTATCACGCATGTCCGTCAGTCAGCTTCTAGCGCTGATGTCGTCTGCAACTGATGTGTGTGTGCGTGTGTTGGTGTAAACTCTTCACGAATCTCACAGGAGTTTCGTAAGGTAATCCATAGCGAAAGCACCGTGTGCTCATGTCCCTTAGATTCAGACAATTGGTGCCGTTTGTAAGCTACTAAGCACGGTAATAGGTTGCGAAAAGTGTAAGGAGATTAGCACGTGGTGAGCTAAATATACTCGCTGCCTGGCAGACTGTTAGACTTACAGACTATGACTGGGCAATTGACTGCCAAAGATCATTTAAAATAGATCATCAGCATCATTACTTATCAAACGGTTCTAGAAAAGTGTGCTAAAATGCATAGAAAAAGTGAACGAGTGAAAAACTTAGCGGCTAGCACGTGCTGCCTGAAAAACCACGAGTGTGAGCCGCCCCTGGGGTCCACCGACGACGGAGGAGGTGTTCTCTCCCATTCATGATACACTAACGCTAACCAACTCACTGAAATCAATAAAACTCTCACATGTGGTGTTAGATAGCACAAAATAGAACTCTATTTAGATTATAACGTTTTAGAGGTGTGAAAATGTCTTGCGAGAGACCAAATAGTTTGCCTCTTTTGAGGAAGTTCAGCAAACGGGCTGAGGGGCCCGGGTACTGCAGTCGGAACCGCCGGTCCCCCACGGATACCAAAGGGGACTGCCTTTCCCCCAAATCCCCCTTCAGTGTTGGGGAAGAGAGGAGTCTTCTTTCCCCACCTTCTGGTTAGTATGGGGAAATAGTTAATATTGGGTAAGTAACGAATTATTGGACAGTTCCACATCTTCGATCATATAAGGAAAAATCATTTAGTTTGACATTTTAACTGGTTATTTTAATTTGTATCCTTTATGCCTCAAGATAGCATGAATACCATTTAAAATAAGTTAAAATGCCAAAATAAAAATTGTCCGATAATTCGTAACTTACCCTGCACTAATTAAATAATTAAAATATCTATTACAAATAGTGTCATTTGTCTCATTTACTGCACTATAGCGCATTGACCCTCATTTAATGCACGTATTTAATATGTTATTATGTACACAATTAGTAATGTTCTTTTTAAAATATATTGTATATGTATAGTTTCAATATGCACGTTTTTGTTCACAATTCTCATTTATTTATATTCTGTACTATATATTAGTTAATTCTTCAATTCAATAGAACTTCTTGAATCCAAACAAATGAAAAAAATCTAGTATTTTTATTTATTTATTAGTATTTTTTTCCGTTTCTTCACATTGTACAGTGTGCCTTTTCCATTATTTTACACTTTAAATATAACAGAGTTATCTACTCTTTTAACACTATTTATTTCAATTAGTTCACTCTTTGCACTGAAATCAAAATAATTATCTACCTTTTTCAATCAACTGACATTATAATATGAAACGATTATATCATTTAAAACTAATTCTGAAAAAGGAAGAAAATGTAGAAGATGCAAATAAAAGAAACATCCTAAACTAAGTGTAAATCCAAGACAAAGAAAAAGAATTAGTCCAAATTATGCTATGTTCTGATTTAAGTACACATATAACAGTTGGTGTTTATTTATATGTCTATTGCCTATGTAAATCCTAACCTTTCATTTTAATTCTATTATATATTTAATAATTTATTGCTAAGTCAGCATATACTATAACAGCTAATAAACATTTATAGTTTATCAACACTATAACGATACATTGCAAATTATATGCATAATACTTAAAGGCATAATATTTATAGGAATAATATTTATATGTATAGTATTTATAGGCATAATATTTAAAGGTATAATATTTAAAGGCATAATAAAGTATATTATACACGTTTTATTTAAAGGTATTATATTTAAAGGTATAATATTTATGTGTACCTATAATATTTATATGTACCTATAATATTTATATGTACCTATAATATTTATATGTACCTATAATATTTATATGTACCTATAATATTTATATGTACCTATAATATTTATATATGTACCTATAATATTTATATATGTACCTATAATATTTATATATGTACCTATAATATTTATGTGTACCTATAATATTTATGTGTACCTATAATATTTATGTGTACCTATAATATTTATGTGTACCTATAATATTTATGTGTACCTATAATATTTATGTGTACCTATAATATTTATGTGTACCTATAATATTTATGTTTACCTATAATATTTATGTGTACCTATAATATTTATGTGTACCTATAATATTTATGTGTACCTATAATATTTATGTTTACCTATAATATTTATGTTTACCTATAATATTTATGTGTACCTATAATATTTATATATGTACCTATAATATTTATATATGTACCTATAATATTTATATATGTACCTATAATATTTATGTGTACCTATAATATTTATGTGTACCTATAATATTTATGTGTACCTATAATATTTATGTGTACCTATAATATTTATGTGTACCTATAATATTTATGTGTACCTATAATATTTATGTTTACCTATAATATTTATGTGTACCTATAATATTTATGTGTACCTATAATATTTATGTGTACCTATAATATTTATGTTTACCTATAATATTTATGTTTACCTATAATATTTATGTGTACCTATAATATTTATGTGTACCTATAATATTTATGTGTACCTATAATATTTATGTGTACCTATAATATTTATGTGTACCTATAATATTTATGTTTACCTTTAATATTTATGTTTACCTATAATATTTATGTTTACCTATAATATTTATGTTTACCTATAATATTTATGTGTACCTATAATATTTATATGTACCTATAATATTTATGTGTACCTATAATATTTATGTGTACCTATAATATTTATGTGTACCTATAATATTTATGTGTACCTATAATATTTATGTGTACCTATAATATTTATGTGTACCTATAATATTTATGTGTACCTATAATATTTATGTGTACCTATAATATTTATGTGTACCTATAATATTTATGTGTACCTATAATATTTATGTGTGCCTATAATATTTATGTGTACCTATAATATTTATGTGTACCTATAATATTTATGTTTACCTATAATATTTATGTGTACCTATAATATTTATGTGTACCTATAATATTTATGTGTACCTATAATATTTATGTGTACCTATAATATTTATGTTTACCTATAATATTTATGTGTACCTATAATATTTATGTGTGCCTATAATATTTATGTGTACCTATAATATTTTGAACAACCTGTTGTAATCGATACATTTTGCTGCGTAATTTGTAGCACTAGTTAGTAAATAAATTATAACAACTAGTTTACCCACAGACTAGCCAATGTTTGATTTATTATTTTTTCGACGGAAAATCAACAGGAACAAGAGACTCATTGTACTTATCTACCATATCTTATTATCCTAACCTTAGATAGGTACTATCAGTGAGAATATCTAACCTTTGATAGGTATATACTATCAGTGAGAATATCTAACCTTAGATAGGTACTATCAGTGAGAATATCTAACCTTAGATAGGTACTATCAGTGAGAATATCTAACCTTAGATAGGTACTATCAGTGAGAATATCTAACCTTAGATAGGTACTATCAGTGAGAATATCTAACCTTAGATAGGTACTATCAGTGAGAATATCTAACCTTAGATAGGTACTATCAGTTAGAATATCTAACCTTAGGTAGGTACTATCAGTGAGAATATCTAACCTTTGATAGGTACTATCAGTTAAGAATATCTAACCTTAGATAGGTACTATCAGTGAGAATATCTAACCTTAGATAGGTACTATCAGTGAGAATATCTAACCTTAGATAGGTACTATCAGTTAAGAATATCTAACCTTAGATTGGTACTATCAGTGAGAATATCTAACCTTAGATAGGTACTATCAGTTAAGAATATCTAACCTTAGATTGGTACTATCAGTGAGAATATCTAACCTTTGATAGGTACTATCAGTGAGAATATCTCCTTAGATAGGTACTATCAGTGAGAATATCTAACCTTAGGTAGGTACTATCAGTGAGAATATCTCCTTAGATAGGTACTATCAGTGAGAATATCTAACCTTAGATAGGTACTATCAGTGAGAATATCTAACCTTAGGTAGGTACTATCAGTGAGAATATCTAACCTTAGATAGGTACTATCAGTGAGAATAGCTAACCTTAGATAGGTACTATCAGTGAGAATATCTAACCTTAGGTAGGTACTATCAGTGAGAATAGCTAACCTTAGATAGGTACTATCAGTGAGAATAGCTAACCTTAGATAGGTACTATCAGTGAGAATAGCTAACCTTAGATAGGTACTATCAGTGAGAATATCTAACCTTAGATAGGTACTATCAGTGAGAATAGCTAACCTTAGATAGGTACTATCAGTGAGAATATCTAACCTTAGATAGGTACTATCAGTGAGAATATCTAACCTTAGATAGGTACTATCAGTGAGAATATCTAACCTTAGATAGGTACTATCAGTGAGAATATCTAACCTTAGATAGGTACTATCAGTGAGAATATCTAACCTTAGATAGGTACTATCAGTGAGAATATCTAACCTTAGATAGGTACTATCAGTGAGAATATCTAACCTTAGGTAGGTACTATCAGTGAGAATATCTAACCTTTGATAGGTACTATCAGTTAAGAATATCTAACCTTAGATAGGTACTATCAGTGAGAATATCTAACCTTAGATAGGTACTATCAGTGAGAATATCTAACCTTAGATAGGTACTATCAGTTAAGAATATCTAACCTTAAATTGGTACTATCAGTGAGAATATCTAACCTTAGATAGGTACTATCAGTTAAGAATATCTAACCTTAGATTGGTACTATCAGTGAGAATATCTAACCTTTGATAGGTACTATCAGTGAGAATATCTCCTTAGATAGGTACTATCAGTGAGAATATCTAACCTTAGGTAGGTACTATCAGTGAGAATATCTACTTAGATAGGTACTATCAGTGAGAATATCTAACCTTAGATAGGTACTATCAGTGAGAATATCTAACCTTAGGTAGGTACTATCAGTGAGAATATCTAACCTTAGATAGGTACTATCAGTGAGAATAGCTAACCTTAGATAGGTACTATCAGTGAGAATATCTAACCTTAGGTAGGTACTATCAGTGAGAATAGCTAACCTTAGATAGGTACTATCAGTGAGAATAGCTAACCTTAGATAGGTACTATCAGTGAGAATAGCTAACCTTAGATAGGTACTATCAGTGAGAATATCTAACCTCAGATAGGTACTATCAGTGAGAATAGCTAACCTTAGATAGGTACTATCAGTGAGAATATCTAACCTTAGATAGGTACTATCAGTGAGAATAGCTAACCTTAGATAGGTACTATCAGTGAGAATAGCTAACCTTAGATAGGTACTATCAGTTAAGAATACATACACAATTAATAACCATATTTAGAATAACAACAGTGACAGTTCATAGTTTTTATCGTGATGGTATCCATCAAATCCAATCTAAACATCTTTATTTTGATGGTAAATAAAAGGGTGTATATACTGTATAGTCCTAGTGTTCCACAATCTTAACTATGTATAATGACTTCCTAGAATCCTACTTTTAACTTTAAAAATTGAATAAGATAATCTAAATAATATAACTAAAATTAGGTTTCGATAGTATATAACCAAATGATTTTGAAAAAAATTATATGGCATAGGAATTTTTTTTTTTCATTTTAGGAAATGTTTGCAATGAAACTGTTAAAATATAATATATAATTAATTATATACACAAATATCTCAATTGTTAGAGGTATATTATGTAACAATAATAATAAATGTTTTAGTTATATGTAGAACTGTTTATTATTTAAGTGATTTAATAGTTAGTTACATGATATTGAGTTTCTTGAGTTCGATTAGCAATTTTCATTCTTATAATTATCGTCAATATCGTTTCATCAGTTTCTAATGATGATGGTAGATACTAACTATTTAATAGACTTATTGATAATTTATCATATAATTTATTAGCTATATTTTTAAAAGATAATTATTAAAATGTTCAAACTTATTTTCTATTATAAATTTACAAAATAATTATTTTATATATTTTTTCTCAATTTCTTATTATTATTTCAATCTCATGAGTTCATGACCGATAATACGACATGACCGGTGACACAGAATATACCCTGTAAAATTACTTCAACCAATTCAAAAACAGGAGCTTCTTAAAGAATTATTAATTGAATTAATAAATTCTACATAAATAGAAACTAGGGTAAGTTTCGAGTTACGGGACGGTTACACATTTTCGGACACGTATTAGAAATAAAATATATAATAATTATTATTTTCTTTTATTTAATTTGAATCAAAGATACCTGCAGATATATACACACAGAGAAAGAATTAGTTGAATCAAATCAAATTTGATTTGTTTTGACTCATATGAATTGTTTATTTTTGCCCCTACCTATGTGGTAGGTTGCAGGTACTACTTAAAAAAGTAGTTAACTTGACGTGGTTATAACAAAACAATCGTTTTGACTCACACCTAAACTTAAAAAAAGTAGCGCCAACTCGCATAATAAGTTAATTTATACACCAGATACATTGGATTAACAATCTTTGTGAGTTACTAACAATACACTCTGCCATAGTTGTTTCAACAGGTAATAAATAGAGAGGTATACCAAGTACAATATTGCAAATTTAGAAAATATTATGAGTGACGTCACACAAAATATTTTACATTTGTTTTTAAATAAAAAATGTGCTATTCATGGAAATTAACTTTTCATGTTTCATAAATTGTTTTTATCACGTTTTACACTCTATTCACTTATAATATTCACCTAATAATACTTAAAATAATTGAGAGTACTCTATGCGACGCCATTTGTTCGTTTCTGAAGAATGGATCAAGTTCACCGTCAATGAATTCGAAACTTAGCATATTTCTCTATTTATTTACTATGGTTGTTTCAGCATACGTTGAAATTCTCACAAAAAGTAACTTTTAACTCTCATAGTAAGTTGATTCAATCCATAAAATGAATTGAATTAACTAATGTTTGATGACACACCACGTCATAGTTGTTTTAACACGCGTGAAAACATGAATAAAGTCCAACCAACTCACGTAATAAATTGATGACCTATTAGATATGACCACATGGGTTTTTGTGTCATATTTAATTCTGTACCATATTGGCTACTGTGTCATTTTGGATATTGTGTCATATTGACTATTGATTCATATCGGCTACTGTGTCATTTTGGCTACTGTGTCATTTTGGCTACTGTGTCATATCGGCTACTGTGTCATATTGACTACTGTTTCATATCGGCTTCTGTGTCATAAAATTTTCACTCTACATTTTTATTTTTCTATGAGTTCCGAGAATAAATAGAGTAAGGAGAAGAAGCTTTTCTGTTTACTGTAGTCATACATCAAAATATTGATAGTTTTCTATGAGAGAGAAAAGTTTTCTGTTGTTGTTAATGGAGACTACAATAGAGTTGAAATGTTCCATAACAGTGACACAAAATCTTTGGAAATGATTAATAACTTTCCCTTTAAAACCTGTGATAGTTTATTTTGTAAATCCTAGTTCCCTGGACTGACATAATTTGATTTTTTGTATTTATATATTTTACAAAATGCATGATTTGATAGTTATATTTTTAGTAAATTGTACTTTTTTAAAAAGTAGTTCTAATGACTTAGTAGTATTCGTCTTAATATTGTTTCCATTAACAAACTTCGTATGCTTTTCCAAATAGCTTGCCCCAACTTATCCTGTCTGAGGTGAATGGATGAGAAGGGGGTAGCGTCCCTTCAACCTTGTGTCCCAAACTGTTGTAATTTGGATTATGTATTGTCTTTTTTAATTTTTACCATGTTTATCATTTTCTTAATGCTACTTGCAGTTTTATAGGATAGCGCTAGAGTTATGCTCTTCAACTACGAAGTCTTAGTTTTTGTGTTAGGTAGACTCGTAGGCTTCATTTACTATCACCTCTTCATTTTCCTCTACCATCCGTGAGTGCAGCCACCGGTGCTTGTGTCCCTTTTCGTCACATTCCTTGGTAAGTGACAGCATTCACGGAGTATCTTTTCTGCATCCATGAGCATTGTCATTGAAAAGTTCTATTTAGGTTGTGTGACGAAAAGGACATTCCTGAGCTTTGTCACTGACGGTGGTGAGTGACTTTGTTCATGGAGCCACTTTTGTTTCTGACTGCTTCTTCCAGTCCCTTGTATTGAATTTCCATCTGACGACAGCGATATGGCCTTTGGTTCCGAAGCAGACGTTAAACCCCTACTAAATAATAAATGGAAATTATTGATTTTTCTTACAGTTCAAAACTTCAAATATATAGTTCTCAAATATTTAGTTTTAAATATATCTTATCTTTCAACTAACTGTAAATGACATTGTAAAGATTAAAGTAGAAGAAATAGATTAGATAATCTATTTTATTGTCAATGATAAGCTGAACGCAGCAACAACTAAATAGTTCAGCTAATCAGATATTTAAAACCCTAAAATAATTTATTAGCTAGGAAGTAAAAGAATTCTAGAAAATGGATACTATTTCGATACATTTTTTTGGCACTAGGACTTTTCCCTGCCGGACTTTTCCCCGCCTGGACTATTCACCGCCGGACTTTTCCCCGCCGAATAAAATAATAGTATTTTGGGCTATTAAATTATAATTTCGATAAAAACAAACCATTTATCAATAGAAAACACATTTTATTAACAGACTTACACAATAATACAGTCTTATTTTTAGCTTTGATATCCGTATGTGTTCATATTGGTAGTTTTAATTTTAAGACTGTACCCTCATAATTAGATAAGCTTCAAATTTCAAACATTATGGCAATTCTAAAAGATTGCTAAATGTCGCAATTTAATCTAAGAAGCTACAATTAATTCAGATTATTTCAGCTCTAAAGTTTTGCATATCGCGAATTTATTATTTTCTTTGCCAGTTACTGTTGGTGATTTATTTACTTCTCGTTCGAATATATACTTTTCCAGAGCAGTAATAAAGTTAATTGTAGTATATGAATTTGATAAGTAATAAATTACAGAATTTATAACCCTACTATAGATTTTTATTGCCCTTAATATTGGCCTCTTTTATAGTGTCCTTTTTTATTATTCAATATTTATACCTTATAGAACTTAACTATGGATTAACCATTATTATGAAAATACATAAGTTAGAGTGTAGAAATCCTTAAATCAAGACTTTTCAAGAAGTCAGATTTAAGTACGATTTAGATAAAAAGTCGTACATTTTCTCTAAAAAATTCCAATGAAAACTGCTTATGAAAAGAGTGACTATAAAACAGGTTCGGTTCATAGAGTTGGTAAATGACCAATTTACATGCAACAATGTTATAAAAAATCCAAAAAAATTGGTTAGATAAGACATCACTCTGATTTACAAATTTCACGGCAATAGAATTATTGGTCAAAACGATATTTTCCAAAAACTAATTAAAAATATCTAAATATTAAATTGTCTTCCAGAGTTTAAATTTAAAAAAAAATTGGCAGGGGAAAGTCCGGCAGGGAATAGTCCGGCGGGGAAGAGTCCAGGCGGGGGAAAGTTCGGCGGGAATAGTCCGGCGGGGAATAGTACGTTTCCCATTTTTTTCATATCGAAAATGTATCGGTATTTGAAGTACCGGTAACTTGTGATGTTTATAATGTACTTGTGATGTTTATAATGTACTTGTGATGTTTATAAGGTACTTGTGATGTTTATAAGGTACTTGTGATGTTTATAATGTACTTGTGATGTTTATAAAGTACTTGTGATGTTTTTAAGGTACTTGTGATGTTTATAATGTACTTGTGAGGTTTTTAAGGTACTTGTGATGTTTATAAGGTACTTGTGATGTTTATAATGTACTTGTGATGTTTATAAAGTACTTGTGAGGTTTTTAAGGTACTTGTGATGTTTATAAGGTACTTGTGATGTTTATAAGGTACTTGTGATGTTTATAAGGTCTTTGTGATGTTTATAAGGTACTTGTGATGTTTATAAGGTACTTGTGATGTTTATAAGGTACTTGTGATGTTAATAAGGTACTTGTAATGTTTATAAGGTACTTGTGATGTTTATAAGGTACTTGTGATGTTAATAAGGTACTTGTGATGTTTTTTACCTACCTCACGTCTCTTCAGTTCTACTGTATACATAATATATAGACAATAATATGCAGTATTTAGAGATTGGACATATTATGACTCGTGACGTCACAAAAGCAAAGTTTCAAATTGCTATATAGTAAAATATAAATAAAAACTCTTAATAATTGTCATCTAATTATTTATTATAATTTTATATTGCATAAATATATAGCAAATGAATTGTTATGTATGACTATATAGCGATAGTAAAGCTTTGTTTTAGTGACGTCATACAGTGTACTGTTTGCACCATTTATTCATTGTAGCGACAGCCTTGAGTCTTCACTGGAACTTTTTAATTTGTTGTACAGGTATATAAGTATTCACTATTTAGATGGACACTGTCAGTGTTTACCTGCAGTTGGTGGGGGGAGATGTTGAATAGTTGCTAGGGGTTATTTCTGCATACAACTATTCATATTGTAAATAGGGACAATTGCGACTATTTAAGTAGAATATTTTATATTTTTATTCTAAGTTTTGTTGTGGTAGTGTGATGTCGGTGTCGTTAGTTTCTGTGTATAATCTTAAGAAGGTGCCTACCTATTATAGTTATCTTCATATCCTAACTGCTACAGGATGACTATTTTGCCTAATGTCAGTGCTACTTTTTCTACATTAATGGGTAAAGAATTCGTTGTTATTTACAGTCAAGGAAAGGTAGATCTGTTAGGATTTTTTGACTGTTTTTGAATTTCTAAAAAGAAAGTTTACTACTTGTAATACTTGTAGATATTTAGAACTATTTTTACAGGATGACTAATTTGTAAGATTTGAAAATAAAAGAAAATTATGAGTGTTATTTGTGAAATTAACATAATTTAGATACTTTTTTCTACAGTGACTCTTTTCTCTGATAGTACATCATCACAGTGACTCTTTTCTCTGATAGTACATCATCACAGTGACTCTTTTCTCTGATAGTACATCATCACAGTGACTCTTTCTCTGATAGTACATCATCACAGTGACTCTTGTTCTCTGATAGTACATCATCACAGTGACTCTTTTCTCTGATAGTACATCATCACAGTGACTCTTTTCTCTGATAGTACATCATCACAGTGACTCTTTTCTCTGATAGTACATCATCACAGTGACTCTTTTCTCTGATAGTACATCATCACAGTGACTCTTTTCTCTGATAGTACATCATCACAGTGACTCTTTTCTCTGATAGTACATCATCACAGTGACTCTTTTCTCTGATAGTACATCATCACAGTGACTCTTTTCTCTGATAGTACATCATCACAGTGACTCTTTTCTCTGATAGTACATCATCACAGTGACTCTTTTCTCTGATAGTACATCATCACAGTGACTCTTTTCTCTGATAGTACATCATCACAGTGACTCTTTTCTCTGATAGGTACATCATCACAGTGACTCTTTTCTCTGATAGTACATCATCACAGTGACTCTTTTCTCTGATAGTACATCATCACAGTGACTCTTTTCTCTGATAGGTACATCATCACAGTGACTCTTTTCTCTGATAGTACATCATCACAGTGACTCTTTTCTCTGATAGTACATCATCACAGTGACTCTTTTCTCTGATAGTACATCATCACAGTGACTCTTTTCTCTGATAGTACATCATCAATGACTCTTTTCTCTGATAGTACATCATCACAGTGACTCTTTTCTCTGATAGTACATCATCACAGTGACTCTTTTCTCAGATAGTACATCATCACTGTGACTCTTTTCTC
>CANNZV010004296.1:23-43690 GCA_947561585.1 Caprella mutica
ATTATATTGTAATAACCCTTATCATTGAACATCAAATAATTAATTTAAAAATTTATGTAAAGCATTAGAAAAAATTATATATTACGTCTCAGTTACATCTCATAAAGAATACTGTATTTTTTCCAACGGAATTTTATTTATTCTATAAAGGTAGTTAAATAAAAAAAATATTGGCAGATTTTTTTATAACCAGAGTTATGATTATAATTGCAAGTCAGTACTAACTTATATAAATATTATAATTACTTAACTTGCATTAGAATTACAAAAGCAACTATAAACATCACTGTAGATTGAAGAGGATTATAGCTATCTAAAGGAATAAACAATATTTAAAAAAAATCATAATGGAATAAGATGATAAGAGATATCTTTTAAAAAAAGAAAACAAAATAAGATGACTATAGAAGTCTTTAAACAAAATGGAAATAGAAGAAGATGTTTATTGATGTTTTTAAAAAAAATATAATAGTAGATGATGATTATAGATATCCAATAAAAATTGCAAGATATGGGAAGATTAATTTTTTAAAGCGATTTGATAAATAGAACAAACAAAATATACCGAGGTGGGATATACCGGGTTGGAATATACCTAGAACCAAATTTTAGTTTGATTATACATTTTCTAGGATGATAATACAAATTTTTGCAAATTTATACAAACTCTATAATACTACAAATTCTAATCATATTAATACAAATTCTAGTAACTTCCTCACTATCTTAAATGTATGCAAGCAAGTTAAGCTTACTAAACACATATTTTAAGAATCATTTTAAGTGTTTCGTTCCATTCCTGCAAATTTATCGGCTTCTCTGACTTTTTTCCTACAGAAATACCAATTGTATTTTTGTTTTTAAAAATTAAAAATATTTGCGTATCTGTGAAAATAGCGTAAATCATGTAAATTAGGAAATTAATATCAATGTGGTGACGTGTGGCAACGTAGTTTGGAAAAGGATGTTCCATACGTTTTGATGGAGAATACATACACGCGCAAGAAACTAACCCTCTCTTTCACCCAATCTCAGATCTGCTATCTCAGTTGCCAATGTTTCATATACCTCTGCATTTATTCATCCTTATATGTTTAATATCTTTACGTGAAATTTGGTACATCATTATATGTTCAATATTTTTACTTGACATTTGGTAGACATTAATCCAGCGCTGTGGCCAGCAATCCCAGTCAGGGAATATATGGTTTTGAGATATCAGCCTCGGAAATTTCGGTCTCAGAATTATAAATGACTTCTCAACATAATGACCGTTATATAGTTTGCTTTATCCGTTTGTTTGATGTACCGCACACTTTATGACTATTTAATGAGCTGGTAGGGAGTTGGGGAAGGGGGGGGGGGGAGATGAAAAGCTCCCGATACTTATAATTCATAAGTTCTATTTATACCTGAAACCGAATATTCCGAGACCAATTTTTCCGTTTAAAGGCTGTTTCACACATCACCGATATCAGTCCGGCACGTCTCAGTAGCTCTCCTCTCAGTGATTCGGTGTCAGTGAAGAAATATATCGTTACGATAAAATTACAAATGTTTTGTATCATTTTACAGCGATAAATGATGTTATCCAAATTTGATGAATGAACTACACATTTTAGTACTCATAATTTCAACATTTTATATTACTTTTCTTTAATGACACAATTATAAGCTGAGATAGAGTTTTCCGAGACCGCTTTTTTGAAGACCAAAATTTCCTAGAACCGTTTAGCATATATACTAAGTACTTGTGAAGAATGCAGTACTATAAGCTTATAAATAAGAGGTGTTTTTTTAAACACATAGTCAAGTTTTCCATACCTTCTGATGGTCAAACTCATTAGGGTTAACTCCACGGAGTCTTCTAACCAACTGAAACAATACTAGAAAAGAAAAAGTTTATTATTTCCAGTGTTCATTGAAAGATAAAGATGCTACATATAATACCACTTGTAACATTTTTTATAGTCTAAGATAAATATGTAATACGAACTTTATGAACCGTGAATTACATTATTATACTTTGAAATTTTTTCAGCTATCAACTATTTAATTATCTTAAACTTCAATTACATAATATTTTTTAGAAAATGTATTGGAAATGATACCTTTGTTGTTTATAATTTATATCGCACAATATAAACTTATCGTTATAATATTGCCACTGACATCGTACCATGAAAATTACAATTTAATATTTTTGTGCATAGCACACGAATATCATAACTAATTTGTAAATATAATTTGAATTGTAATAGGCAATTATTTCTTAATTCAATCTAGCACAGATTTATGATGTGTTTGGTGAGTTGTAAATGATATGAATCGGTTTGTTTGATATTTTTCCGGTATCTATTTAGTGCTCAAAATACATATTAACAGTCACAACTTAAATTCAATAATCTGAAGGCAATATTATGCTATTTCATTATAAATCCTATAGCAAATGTAATTGAATTATTCATTAAAAACGAATAGATGTTAATATATTGAATTCAAATGATTTTTTTCATTTGTTTCTAAATTATTAGGTTAATTTGATCTGAAATATAGTGAATGATATTGATTTTTCTATCTTCTTCTAGATTATTCAATATTTAATATGTATTTCAATAGTTGAAATACATTTTAAAACAGTAAACTAGAATATAATCATTTTTTGTTTTTTTGTTTAATAAATGATTACTTTCAATAATGAAATTTAATTTTGTGATCCACTATCTGTTCCGTGTATCCCAAAAAGAGTGCAATGGTTCAGTGATGAAAGTGGAAATTCATATCACAACTACAAAAGGGTATCTGGCGGATTGGCCGAAAACAAATTTACCGAAACCAAATTCACAGAAAACTAATTTGCCGAACCCTAATTCGCCGAACCAGATTCTCCGAATACGAATTTGCTTCAACCCAAATTGGTCGAAAACGGATTCGCCGAAGCGAGGATTCGCCGAAAGCCCAATTTAACGAAAGACAAATTTACAGAAAGTCAAATTTACCGAAAGACTTATTTTTTAAACAGCATTTAAACTTACACAAAATAATAAACCTCAGTTATTACACTCAATGAATCTATCTCTTTTAATCATTGTGTTAATCTTTGTGCCACTATATGATTATTTCTCTTATCTTATTTTAAAGACGTTCAAGCTCTATTCAGTCAGAATCAGTCAGTCAAGGGAGCATGTTACATTTCTTTCATTTGAGCGTCTGGCTTGTTTTTTGCTTGTGTGTTGTGAATATTCCAAGTATACTGCATTTTTTTCTATTCAGTTGTTAATAGTATATCACACAGGTGTTTTGTAGTTTAGTATTATTAATATTTATTCAATTTATTGCGTTAAAAATATAAATGGTTAGTAATGAAGAAATTATAAGTTATGTTTATATCTTCCAAATATACCTCTAGCTTCAACGATAGTGTCACTTGCATTAATAAATTTGTTTCAAGTAAAAACATTTATTTCTATCAACCCTTTATTAGTAACATACAGTTAGATATATGAATTAAGCAAAATGATACCGACTTAGCGGAATACATATTTATATAGCAATAGTAATGTCAAACTAAAGTAAGAAATTTCTGTTTCTTTATGCATAAAATATAATAATGAGAACTACAAAGTTCATCAAAATACTATTTTTGAATACATTAAATATTATTTTCGACAAATTGGTCTTTTGGAAAATTGGTCCTCCGGCGAATATGATATTCGGAAAATGTGTTTTTTTTTGTTCCGCAAATTTAGTTTCGGCCCCTACAAAAGATGTGAAGATTTAAAGTTGAATTTGAACTTATGAATATTCTTAGGAAAGAGCGGAAAGCCAAAAATAATTCGGATATAGGAAGCATTCCTCAATGCGAAACCTCTAAAGTTACATTCAGATTTCGAAACATTGTCTCGTATTGTAATCATTAAAGTTAAGGGGACCGTCCGTGATTAAATCACTAAATTTTCAATATTTTTTTTATTGCTTAAATAGCTAGTTTATATTACTAAGATTGATCTCACAAAGAAAAATCAGCTGTTTATCACCCCCCTCCCCTTCCACAGGGGTTGGGAGCTTGGAATTTGGCGCGCCATTACATCTGGCACAGCGTGGGTGAGCCGCCTAACTCTTAGATTTGGCACATGCGTGCCTAGCTAAGTGGCTGCTAATTACATCATTGTTTCACAATTGGCTAACTGTTATTCAAAGTTAGCCTCTCAGAAGCATTCTAATAAAATAGATCTGGCAGTTGTGGACGAGAGTTCTCAAAGTGAAGGACGCTAAACTCGACAGAGTTCAGTTCGTCACTACTGATACAGCTCTTGTTCATAACTTTGGTAATGTTCATGGCTTTCTTTTGACACGTCTGGGTCTTTCTACTGAAAAGACAACTCTGAAAAGAAGGAATAGTGAGGCTAGTACACCAGCAAAGATGACACCGAAGCGTCGTCGGCGTGATGAGGCTGGACCCTCCCATGACTATCAACCCGGAGGATATTGATGGGTGTTCGTTGTTTGTTGTTGTTGTTTTTTCTGTAGCGGTTGTTGTTTGGCTATGTAAAACTTTACTACAGAGAGCTGGGTGGCGCCCAGTGATACCCACTACCTTTGAGTAGTAATAGCGGGGCACTTCGCCCCGCGGGGATTTAGTGCCATACATAGTCCAAATAAAAACTTTGAACTCATTTTTCTTGCAGTTGAAAAATTACTAACTTTTTGGTATTCAAACATGTACTCCTAATACAGTTTTGTAGCTACGGGTTTGCGGTTTCTTTCATTCGATTCTCCTGGTAATTTTCTACAAAAGCGTTAGGATCGATTTTTGAATTTCGAAATATAATTTTTTTTTTTTAGAAATATAATTTTTTTTTTTTGAAAATTTTAGTTTTTTCACGAAAAATCAAATTTTTCGTAAACTAATTCGAAATTCAAAAATCGATCCTCGGGCTTTTGTAGAGAATCACCAGGAAAATCGAATGAAAAAAACCGCAAACCCGTAGCTACAAAACTGTATTAGAAGTACATGTTTGAATACCCAGTTCGAAATTCGAATAACTTGTTTTCTATGCGTCTAATCGAAAAAATGCCAGGAACAAAAACATAATATTATTCAATTTTATATTTAGGAACTAAGTTTCATAACCGTAGCTTTATTAATAAATTTGTTTACAAAATTTACGGACGGTCCCCTTAAAATCTTCATCAAATAGTCAATCGAAATAGGGAACACAGTTGACAATATGTCTTCTTCATCAATCAAAACAATAACCTTTAAATACTGTTAATTTGACCACAATTCTCTTCAAGTCTGTTCGGTAATGAGTAAAGTTGCCCTCAGAACAAAGTTTAATCTGTTTGTTCATTGAGAAAAAATGTTTCAGGCTGGAATAACTTCCTAGCACCAACATTACAATACTGAGGTTGTAAAATCAATCATATTCTGTTTTCTAATTATTTTGAAGTTTCAATTTCAAATTATTCAATAAAATGAGAAATGTGCAGTATGATGAGAAAATTTAATGCAAATTTCATCTATTTTGGTCTGGAAAACTTAGCACTGAAAATCATTCTTCTTCTTTTACAGTATATTTTTTTCAGAACATAGAAATTAAATCAGTAAAATATACAGAAAAGACCAAAGAATATGAAGCACTATATTCAATTAAAATGAGAGTAATGAATTGCAAGAGATTCTATCTATAGATGAGTCTTTGCATACCAAAATACAATATTTTCCTACTGATATTATTTTCAGAAAAATTGTATAGACTGATATGAAATTGAAAGTTTTATTGTTTATGCTTCATTATTTGAATACTCTAATGCTTGCTTTATTCTGTATATAATATTAAAACACAGTTTTTAATGACAATTAATATGAAAAATTAAAACAAGATAGAATTATATCAAAGATACATATGTATTATGACTTGATTTATTGACATAGTTCGTATGATAATATTTAATCAGCAATTGTCGATTGCAGCAAGGTAGTTTGATCATGAGCACACACTCTCTGTATTTTCTGAAAGATAAACCTACATACAGAAATATTTCACCTAAATTGAAAAAGGAAACAATTAACGTGATTTCTGTAAGCATTCTATTACTTATGACATTCAAAACTACTATAAATTATGAAAAAAAAAACTTTTTTTCGGGTATCATCTCATTCGAGAATGTTTATAATTTGTTTAGACACGACAATAATCACTGTAACGGTATAACTGTTAAAAATTAATATTAAAAAACAATAATAATATAATTATTAGAATGACAGAAATAGTAACTTAATGTTAAATAAAAATGTTGATCAAAAGCATATATAATAATTGAAATAAATATGCAGTAAGATATTGACTACTAATAATCGAGCAATATCAATATGTATTAATAAATTATAGAAAATATTCATCAACATTTTATATTTAGTTCCCATAGTCAAATCTGCCGCATATGCTGTATTATGTTCAGGATTAAGCCCGAATAAGGAAAATCTGCTTTACACTTATCAAATTTGTTTTTTTATATGCTTCACAAAATTAAATTTTATTGACCAAGCTCGGCTTATTTATTCCAACTTCTAAATCCCATTCGGACATTCACAATCCTTTTAATCTTTTCAAAGTGCCAGGTGGAAATTCGTGTCAAGAGATTGGAGAGGACAGCCTGAGAGGAAGATAAATAAATCCACAGGAACTTCAAGTAATGGAGAGAAACACGCATTTCTTTGTTGTCAAACACTCACTCATGATGTAGTTTAGTAATGTAGCGTCACAGTTTTCATGTACAATACTAAAGAATAAAGTGGTTACTAATATTTATAATAACTGTGCTTACTTTTTTTCTACAAAGGTATTACTGATACAAAAGAATACGTTTGTACTTATTAATATATGCAACTTTAAGGATATTAACATATATATTTGATAAGAGATTTATAAACATTGATTTATTTAAGTTTAGCTTAACTATCTTAAAAATTATTCAATACATTAAAAAATATTTTTAATAAATCTAGAAATAATACTAAATAATACTAAGCGTTGAAGGGGATGTCCGGAAAACTGCCAGGCAGAAAACTGCCGAAACGGAAAACTGCCAGGCGGAAAACTGCTAGGCGGAAAACTGCCAGTCACTTACTGAATTTAATGACTTTAGTCAGTAATAACATTTTGATTTAAAAAAAAACGACGTTCGCTCTTAGTTGAAAGTAGTTAGTGGAACATTTATTTACTTAGTATACAAAACAAATATATAGTTTTTCTTCATTAGAAAAATACATAAAATATATAAGTATATAAATATTACAGTAAAAAATCAAATACATGATATAATAAAACCTTTCTCAGTAAATACTAAAAGAAGAAGAAATAAAGAAATGATTGTATTAGGGACAGAGTACAATTTCTTTGTTTACACAACTCATCTTTAAATTATCAGTCCATAACGGGTTTAGTGTCTAATTATTTCATTTTTGTTTATAATTTGATAATTGAACAAGCCTTCAAGCCTAATATTCGCTTGTACTCATTATACAACAAATTCGATCGATGTTTGTGATATGAATTCGCAACATAACATCTATTATCAATAAACTGATACTACCAACCTAATTCTCTGACAATTTCACTCGATCTTATTGGATTGAGTATAAAATAATAATACTTTTACATATAAATGAAAATTGTAAATATGAAGGACGTGATGCTATGGAGAATAAAATTGTAAATGTAATAAATATTGAACATACATATAAGTGATGTAACATACACTGAATATATATTATACAAGATATAAATTATAAATCTTATAAACATATAAAATCCTAAATAGATATGTAAATATATACGTACATGTTTTTAAAATGTACGTGACTTAACAAATATGTTAAAATGGTAATTACAACTTCTTTGTGTGTACTGAATTTGGTCTTCCATGTGTTTAATAAAGTAGCTTTGTAGAAATATTATTTTCCATTGAATAATAAGTAATTCAATAATCTATACACTTTAGTTATAACTGTTAAATATGAATGTCTCCTTAATCACTTGAATAATGGCTAACGCTGTTTTCTATGAATTAAAATGTACTTAGAAAGTGTTAATTAAAAGTCAAAAAATACATAAATTACCAATAAGTGACTGGCAGTTTTTCTATTGGCAGTTTTCCGCTCTTACAGTTTTCCGCCTGAAAGTTTTCCGTGTACCGTTAAAGAGATATGCAAGAAAAGATATCTATATATCCAATAATTAAGTCCCATACTAATACTACTACAACTCTCATACAAACACAAGCAGACACATAAACTTAAGCCCATAATTCACACCAGTTTAAATGAACATAGGTTAATTCATAATAAATCATGTATTATAGGTACGAAGCATTATTTAGACAAAAAATTAGGAATGATAATTTTAAGGATTTTGACAGCAACACACTTCGCAAAATCAAGACTAGTGTAACCCACTGTCCAAGCTATAACTCCGACCATTTATCCCCAATAAGTTTGACTATCAGAATGCACGAGAAGTTTTGACTATTAGTTTAAAAAACACATGTCTAATTTATGAAGAAACTCTCTCTATTTTTACAAGTTGGTATAGTACATAAACTAAACTGATGTGTACCAAATTAGAATTAAAAATAATGATCATATAAGGAAGATAATACGTAGGTATATAAGACATTGGCAACTTAGAGAGCAGAACTGTAATTGGGTGGATTGTGACCCAATAACAGCTCGCGCATATGTGTACTCCATGAAAACGTAGACTGATGTGTGTTTATAGGGTAACTAATCTTTATTTCTACGTTACCACACGTAACCAAGATATTATTAATTTCCTAATTTACGTGATTTACGCTGATTTACGCTAATATTTAATATTTTTAAACTTTTAAATACAAAAAAATATTTGATATTTATTTAAGAACAAAATATAGAATGGCTGGTAAATGTAAAGGAACAACATGAAAGATATAAAGTAATTAAAAACGTATGTTCTTTGAAAACATACGTCACTCTGATTCGGGTTAATTATAGGAATAAGACATGAATATCATCCTCTGCTACACAAAATTTACGTGGTTTCAGAGTTGGCAATCACTTTGGCGACAAACAACCAAATATAGGTAAACAGGAAGGAATCGGTTCATAAGGTTAACTGGAACTGTAACAAATAGGTAACGATCCACTGATGTAAATTTGGGCAAAACTAGCAAGGCATTTTTTTAATGGATCTATACAATTCTTATCGATATTGAAAATCACCATAGCTTTATGGTTTCAATACAAATAATCCTAAAACAACAAATAACTCAATGAATTTTAAACTGCTAACTCTTTTAAACACTCCAACAATACAGAATATAAACAAAATAAAAATAGTGATACAGCAACTCTGAAAACTAGGTTCGACATATTTATCACCAACGACCAGCATCCCATTCTCTGGGAACCAAACTTAATCCAAATTTCGAATGCAAAATGAAAGAGTACATTAGATAACAAAACTAAAGGAAGTTGGTAGTTCGAATTATTTGACAATATCGGACGATCCTAGCCTTCACCAGTATTGATAAGTTTATTTTTTGTTTTACAGTTTATTGAATTATTATAATAATATGAATTCTGTAAATCATATTATATTTTCCTATCTAATTAATGCAACCCTTAATTAGATGAAAAGTTTTCTCTATGAAAATTCATTCTTTATCACTGAATTAGAATGGTAGAAAAAGGAATTATCCTCGTAAATCAAAATTTTAATGATAATGTCAAACTAGGATTTTGTGGTTCCCACTCAGTGTTATTTGAGTAACTTGGTAAAAATGAAACAAAACGGAGAATCAGTGAAGGTATCCAATTCACATGTGTTCCTATTCACGAGAGGAGGAGCTGTCTAATAAATCGTGAAATGTGCATTGTGCATGCAATATAAGGAATAATATTACATTTTAGTTAATGAACTGGGAGAAATTTATGTGCACAATATAATTTTGAAGTTTTCTATGTTTTTTAACTAATTTGATATAAATGATATAATTTTAGTTCATTTGTAACAGAATCTTCATTGAATCATTTTCGAAAATATATGGGACATTTGGAAAGATTACATCTGCAACTATTTTAGCATTTTTAACACATTTTCCTGAAAATTTCTTATCAACTGTGAATAGCTAATGCATGCACTGGATACAATTAACACCTAAAATTCATACTATTCATGAAAAGCATTGAAAATAAAGCCCAAAAAATTATGAATAAAATGTCTAAATACAAATGTCGAAATACATCATCTTTCTTATGAAAGAACATAAAATTCTCAATGCAGGATGTAATGTTCCTTTGAATTCAGAATGGGTCAATTTGGAGCCATGAGAAGGTGTCAAGTACAATCAGAGAAATTTGGCTTTTTCTCTAAAGTGAGACTATAGTCCATCAAACCATAGTTTGGATGCATTAAAGTGCATCAGTTCGATGCACTTTAGTGTCCTAGCTAAAAGTATGTTAAAATTGAATCATCAACATTAGTGCATCAAACTATAATTTGCATGCATTAAACTTCATCAGTTCGATTCACTTTAGTGTCTTAGTTATAAGTTCTTTCAAATGACAAGAAAAAAATGAGGAAAAATATTTTTCTTGCCACTTTAACAAACTTACACAGTCGGGTCAGAAAATATTCGTACCGTACGATAAATGTAACATTTTCCTTTATAACTTCTAAAATATAAATTCCTGAATTCCAAATTTTCGTACACTTTTAGATCTGACATCGATAATGATACACAAAAAATTTCAAAGCAAATTTTTATCAATAATAAAAGTTACAGAAATTTAATTATAAAATTGGGGGACAGAATGTATTCATACTGTAACAAGTAAATGTATATAATATTGTTTTAATAGTCAATTGTGAATCCTCTGTTCTCGATAACATTCTGGAGGCGTCCAGAATAGTCTCCCACATATTTCTGACAGGTTTCCTTGTCTATTTTACTCCATTCTTCTTTTGTAATGATCTCAAGTTCTGCCAGATTACTTGGTTGCCTTTTCCTTACTCTTTTTTTTTCAATTCAGCCAACATATTTTCGATGGAATTGAGGTCTGGTGATTGAGATGGCCATGGGAGGACATTAACACGTTCATCTGCTAACCATTTGGATACAAATTTCGAGGTGTGCTTTGGATCATTGTCCTGTTGGAAGATCCAGCGACGTCCCATTCCAAGATTCCTCGCACTCTGCTTCAGGTTTTCCTCCAATATATCGCGATAATCCTCTTTCTTCATTATACCATTCACTCGAACCAACGCACCAATCCCAAAACATCAGTGAGCCTCCACCATGCTTCACTGTAGGGATGGTATTCTTTGCTTTGAAGGCTTCATTCTTTTTCCTCCAAACTTACTGAGAACTAGAATGACTGAAAAGCTCTATTTTCGTCTCTTCTGACCCCAAATCACTGTTCCAATAAGTGGATTCTTTAGGGGAGTATTCATTTGCAAGCTTGACACGGGCATTCAAATGCATAGAACGCAGTAGAGGAGCTTTCCTAGGACGGTAGCCTCTCAAGTTATCCTTGTGCTGAATGTTACTTACAGTTGATCGACTGACACTTGTTCCAGATTGTTCCAAGATTGACCTAACTTCATCCCTGGTAACACGGGGATTCTTGTTGACCTCTCGAACAACTCTTCGGATACCAGTGG
Source organism: Caprella mutica (assembly GCA_947561585.1). Taxonomy (NCBI): domain Eukaryota; kingdom Metazoa; phylum Arthropoda; class Malacostraca; order Amphipoda; family Caprellidae; genus Caprella; species Caprella mutica. The sequence goes on from CANNZV010004296.1 coordinate 11,732, forward strand.
GAGAAACCTTTACCGGACGTCCACTCCGAGGGAGATTCTCCAGGTGACCAACATCCTTTACCTTCTTAATAATGGATTGGACCGTGGATTTTGGTAGTTTTAGCTCTTTGGATATCTTGCCATACCCCTTTCCGTCATTGTGCATCGCTAAGACTATCTTCTTCACCTCCATACTGTGTTCTTTAGCTTTTGGCATGATTTTAGATTTATAAAAAGACAAATTATTAAACAAAGCAAACGGTTGCAACATATGGGAGAATAGCAATGACTGTATACAAAAAAAAGGCTCGGTACTACACTGTAGGTTATGAATATAGCCCCTATCACCTTCGTAGGGTCTTAAAAATATTGAATTCCAATTAAATATGTTATTTTTTCGTGCCGTATGAATACTTTTTGTCCCCCCATTTTCTAATTAAATCTCTGTAACTTTTGTTATTGATAAAAATTTGCTTTGAAATTTTTTTTGTATCATTATCGATCTAAAAGTGTACGAACATTTGGAATTCAGGAATTGATATTTTAGAAGTTATAAAGGAAAATGTTACATTTATCGTACGGTACGAATATTTTCTGACCCGACTGTAGCTAAGCCAATAAAGTGCATCGAACTGCAGTTTGATCAAACTATGGTTTGATGCATTAAAGTGTTTCGAATCAGAGCCAAAATCATATGGTTAACTCGAAAAACCGGGGTGCATCGGTTGGAGTTGTTTATTTTCCTCACTGTACTGTCGGAGACTGCATGGTGAACTCTCAACGTCTGCTTCTGCAAAAGGCTGCAACTTCGACAAATTTGTAAGTACGAATATAGAAAAAATATGGAAAATTGTACGAGATGAAATGTCCGCAACGATTTGTCCACGACGAATTGTCAGTAACTAATTGTCCCAGCGACAAATTGTCCGGACACGATTTAAAGAGAATGATTCAGTTCTAAAACAATTTGAGTTAAGTTTGGATTCGAAAAAACGATATTGAACAAATGAATAATTCCTCTCCATTAAATAATATATATTTTTCAATAAATTGAAAAACAGATCGTAGTGATAGTTTTACCATTCATATTTTTCTTGCAATTGTTGACACAAAAATAATAAGGAATCAATACGATAGTATTAATCTTCATTACTTTTCTTTGTTTGCAATGCGCTGTAATGTGAGGAAATTATATCAGAATTTTATTCCCAAGAAAATATATATACTATTTAACATATTGCAGGAATAAATTATAATAACTGAACAAATAAGAAAATAAATAAGAAAATATTAATTATAAGAAATATGATTCTTTCTTTTTGCAATAAAAGAATGGTCACTTCAAGTTTGAACAGATTGCAGGAATGAAGATAAGTATTATTATAGCTGAATTAATAAACAAAATATTGAAAGTAATAGATAAATTTATTGTTAGTTATATTTATTATTATATGATATTAAAATATCCAAATTGTTACTTTAACTTTCAATGACACAAATTATTAAACATACACGATTTGATTACGTAAGTTTCCATATTATTCCTTTAGATGTTCGTCATTTAAAGACACTTTACGTTCGATTTTCTTCAACAACTTCTGTCTCCTCCATCCCCTTACTTTTGTTAATCATTTAGTGAAAGTTTGGTAATTCTGTCAAACTATTGTCATTAAAATGTATAATAAAAATAGGACCCAAAGTTGGTTCTAACACAAATTAGACCAAGTGAGATTTCCAATTTGTGATAATATTTATCTTATTTTTTTTGCAGTTTAGAATTTCATTCCATAGTGTTTTATATTCCAGGGCTGTAATTAGTGAGTATATATTCTCTACTTTTTCAATAAATATCACTTCAAACTAAAATTTTATGTGAAGTTAAATAATTAAATATGCAATCGACTAGTGCACCGACAGCTGGGCCCAGGACAATTTGGTCCCGACAGTTAGGCCCCGACAATTGAGCCCCAGTACAATTAGGCCCACGACAGATGGGCCCCAAAACCATTAAAAACCCAGAAAAAAATTGGACAGAAGACACAATAAAGCAATGTTACCTTGTTTTTACTAGGGAAGTGACAGTATTATCTTCGAAATATGCTTTATATTATCTAAAAATATTCTTTATATTTTTTTTTTAATTCGATTCATGTACTTGATAAAGTATATATATACAAACCCTTTAATTCACATTTGGATGCTAAGCTCATGTTTCAATGAAATTGAAATCTTTGAAGCATTTTTATAAGTCATATTATTTTGAATCATGTCATATGGTTAAAATGTGTAGTGCTCATCGTCTGACAAAGACATATATTTAGAAAAAAATGCGTAAATTTTAAAGGTTAAACATTACATTGAACAGTTGTTTGGATAAAATGAGATTATGAGAATACATTTTGTAATAAAAATTCATAAACCTCTTCAATATTGAACACTGAACAACATTCAATTAATTCACGTTAACTTTGATTTAATTTGTATGTTACACTGATTCCGGCATGTCTAAAATACCTACATCCTTATTTTCTATTGTTTCTTCATGTAAAATAGCTACAATCTTATTTTCTATTAGCTACATCCTAACTCGTTTACTTCACAAGAGTTCACTATAAAGACTCATACAGGTACTGTAACTAGGAAAATTTTTGCTAACATGACCTATCTCAGAATAGAAAATTATTGTAGTTTAAAAGAATAGTAGTATTTATTCATGAAAAGAAAATGATCTATTAAAAATATATTTATTTTTCAATATGAGAATATTTTTTTCATGTAAGGAATATTCTTTATTTTAAATATGCTTAAGACTATATTTTTATACAAAACGTATATTGTCACAAACCTAATTATTACAGTAGCAAGGGTCTTTAATTAAGTAAATATAGTAAACTCTGAAAAAAATGGATGATAATATAATTGTTTCGGGGCCCAATTGTCGTGGGCCCAATTGTCGTGGGCCCAATTGTCTCGGCACCCAATTGTCCGGGGCCCAATTGTCATGGGGCCCAATTGTCCTGAGCCCAACTGTCGGTCCATGCATTCGACTGATCATCAAATTGATTGTAATGTTTTATTTTCTCAAATATCGAATGCCAAAATCGAAAAAGTTACAGGAACATTTTTTTTTTGCGATGTTACATGTACCATGCAAACTTCTGAACAATCGGCCCAGCAGTAAGCAAATTTCTGAAATAGGGTCAAACCCCACTTAACAAAGTTATCTCAAGTCATTAAATAATCAGTTTGTAAAATAAATGAGGATTTTACTTGAATGCCTATATCATGGTAATATAATACTAAAAATGTAAATAACAATCCGAAAGCCAAAAGATGTGAAAATGCAACCACTTCCTCATTAAATCGATAATTTAATTCTCATGAAGTAAGGCCTTTAAATTTATGTTGAAGACATAGCTTTCCATTAAACCTTGATAAAATGTACAGTGCAGATATACATCATACGAGTATATATATTATATATATATATATATATATATATTTTTTTTTTGTTAAGGCCCCCTTGCCAGAAGACCATTCATTAGTAACTACAGGTGTTGCAAATGAGTTTCACAAAACCGAGTATTTTTATATATTTTCTTTGTCTAGCTTCCAATTGTTGGTAGTCTGTGATTAGTCACATTTGAAATCATAATTGAGGATAAATAATAACAATAGTTTCCTACAAAAAACGTTTAGTAACTCGTTATTAACACAAAACGTACGATGAATAATATTTACAGTGTTGCCAACGCTCCTTCAAAACATCTTTGTTGTGTGATATAAACACATTGTGGTATTTTGGTCTATTGAATTCCAATCTTACTCAATCAACTCTCAAAGTTGTCCTAAATTGATGGATTTTTTTTCTCGGTTTTGACAATCGACAACCAATTTTCCTCCATATTCTGTTCGGTAGAGTTCCCTTGTCATGAAGTCATCTTCGAGGATTTCTTAACCGTTTTTTGCTTTTTGACAGGTTATACCATCGTGTTAAAAACGAACTTGTTCATTGGGAAACTGAAAGGAGATTGTTGTGAGAATGTGATCATTGAAGAATTTATATTATCAATTCGTATTCATCGCGGTATTTTTTTGGAAAATGCTAAGTACATCAGTTCCTCTGACTGAAAAGCAACCCCCGATATGAAGAGCTGCAAGATGCTTCACCGTAGGGACGACACAATCCATAGGAAATTTTTCGCCTGTTCGTCGTCGATCAAGACTCTTCTCTCTTATACCAAAAAACAGGAAACGAAGATTTATTGGAGAAAATGACTGTGCCCCATTACCTAGCTGTCTAGTCCTACTATTTCCCGCAAGAATGAAAACTGCCTCTTATATTCTTCGGTGTTAAAAGCAATTTTTTGACGCCCTTCTTAAAACCAGTCCGCAAAAAAAAAAAAAACCTGGAGCTGTCTTCTTCATGGTTGATTTGGCTCCGATAGACAGTTGTCGATGACGCAAGACCTTTTAAAACAATTTCCTTCGCTGATAAAACATTCTGGTGCAATAAAATGATTGTTTCTCTCTTTTTTGGAAATAACTATTATTGGAACCTTCTGAAGAGAACCTGTTGAAAAAAATCCGTTGAAAACTATAAAATGGATTATATATGAGAATATAAAGATATAATTATGTTATTTACCTTTGTATTATCAGATAAATCAGTTTTGTTATGGTTGTTACCTTTTAGATCAATTATTGAGAAAATAATCGATTTCATCAAATATTATTATATTTTTAACTTACTGTAATTTTTTTTTTATAATTTGTATTATAAATCTAAAAACAAGGTTAATTTAAATTAGTTACTTTCAATTTCATTAAGAAATTCAGTAGTATAATGAAAAAATAAGTTTTTTCTATACTCATTGGCCACACCTGTAGCACGGCAGAGGATTCAGACTATAGCGCTCGCCCGTTAGAGGAGCCGCTGAAAGCTCTTTCAGGGACTAGGTAACAATGGATTTATATATATAATTTGTTACATTGATTATTTTTTTCGTAAATGTAACTTAAATAAATATATAAAATATAACTTAGCGTCTTTTCAGCAGATTTAAATCTCAAAGTAGTATTTACTTCAAAGGCTGCGGTTTTTGTAATGATGTTTCTGAAAATTTGAAGTCATATTAAAATACCTGTAAGTTCAAAAACTTTTATATAATCTATTTGCTTGCTCTCCAAGTAGCACTTGTTTATTTTTAGATATGCATATGTATGTTTTTTACTTCTTCAAACTTTATAGGAAGGTTCATCATGTGTAACATTTTATATATATACATATAAGTTGCACTAAAACCTAAAGGCTAAAAACCATACAGCTTATCGAGCCTTATTAGTTCCTATGTTTAATTTTAATTTTTTTTCATTTAATCAGTGTAAAAGAGTTATCCCGGCTCTCTTACATACCTTATATACTCACCGTTTGCCATGATATCCTCATTATATTTTTCCATTATACTATTAACGAAATATCCTCTAATTTCTCAGATTGAAGATAATTATTAATCTCCATCTTGTCTGATGCTCCGTCTCTCTAAAAAAATGTTAGCGGTAAATTTAACCACCTGCCAGAATCCCTCCGCACCTCGTTGTTTAATTATCAATTTCTTTTTTCATTCTCTACTTAAAGAGGGAATTATTGAAAGATACGAGAGAATTGATTTCAAAGTAATAGGAAACATTTATTCTATAGAATTTGTCGAAGAAAAAAATATATGTAACTAAATATAGTTCAACCTTAAAATTGAATTTTCCAAGATAAACAATAATAATATTATAGAATCAATTTCAATAAAAAAATACGAATAAAATATTCAGTAAAAAATCATAGCGTACATATATATTAATTTATATATACTCACAAACAAAATAAAGGTTATCAATATTAAAGAGAAGCACCCACTGACTGACTTATAGAACAATTATTTATTATTTAGTAATTACAAACTTCAGCTATAAGTTACAAAAGGTGCAAAGTTTAATAAAACTGATTCAAAATGTGGTTTTTTGGTGGTAACTTAACAACATTTCATGAGTTATAAATTGTATTTTATATATATTATCTATCACCCAAGTTTTTAAATGTACCTATATATATAATTCAATTTAAATCAGCAACGATAAAAGGTGAATTAAAAAATAAATATGACATGTACTGATATAAAATGTTTTAATATAATTCTAATATAAAATGAAAAATTACCCAGATGAAACTTTCTGAATCTGTATAATAATCTCTAATGAAACTATTACAAGATAAAGTTTAAATATAATGCATTTCCACTAAATTTCAAACATAGGGTTAGGCAGGAAAAATGCGGTACATTAACTAGCTTCGATCTGTTACCACAGACACACGGTTATAAATCATAATTTCAAAACTCACATAAGATACATATATCATAACACTTATAGACTATAGTTTCTTTTGATATGCAACATCTTAATATAAATTCGGTTCAGAAGGTCTCTGATTCAAATTGACTCTAAAGAAATAGCCACTTAAAAATGCTTGTTTAATATTAACCTTTTCAATAATGAAACCTACAAAAACTATCTTGTATCAAGCATCGAAATCTGAACTTAGTGTTTTTGTTGATTGATTCAATAAGCTCAATAATTTAGCAGTGTTGCCACAGGTTGATGTCCCAATACCAGCGTCATATTCTGTCACGATTAACCAGTTAAATATTTAATGCCTATATGATGGCCGGATTATTATTTGTTTTATATTTAAAAGCAAGATTTGTTCATTTATAATTATAATAATTACCTAGACATATAAATACATTTTAAAAATAAACAATTTATTTATACTGTTAATTTATATTTTTTTTCAAAATGGTGGAATCTTCCACGGTGGAATTTTCCATAACCGGCATTTAGCGCCGGTGGAATCTTCCGCAGTGGAATCTTCCAGGAGGAACTTTCCTCGGGGAAACTTTCCGCGGCGGAATTTACCGGCCACGATGATTTCTATACATTAAAGATAAATTACTGTTGGATTTCCGTTGAAACATTTATCGTCGTAGATGAATAATAAAATAACTCAATATAATAATTATTACAAATAATGATATTTTATAAACTTTTTCATATCTAATATCACTTAGTAATATATTTGCTATATAAGTAATTGAGCATGTTATCCAAAATTCAAATTTCACCTCATTTCATGATTTGCCTGGTTCTAGGTCAATTAGCCGAAATCACATTAGCCCAAAAAAATCTTCGCCGTAAACACATTCGCCGCACGACACATTCGCCGAAAATATAACAATTTTTTAACAGTCTAAGATTAACTACAAAAATTTTAGTTGTGTTTATAAGTATTTATAATTGATAAAAAAAATTTTAAGTATCAATTAAACGGTATCAGGTAAATTCATTGCGGTAAATTCATCGCCGGTAAATTCATCGCCGTAAATTCATCGCATGGTAAATTCATCGCGCGGTAAATTCATCGTGTGGTAAATTCATCGTATAGTATATTCATCGCGTGGTAAATTTATCGCATGGTAAATTCATCGCATGGTAAATTCATCGCATGGTACATTATATAATTAAATTGATAATTTTAAATATACTTTTTCAAATTATCGCGCCGACCTTACTTTATATTTGCTGTATTAGGTAACTTGTTTGTACGAATCAGTAATTTCAGTTTATTTTAAATGATTGGATTTTAGTAATAGAATGTCATATAATTTTCGCATATATATCATTCGATTAATATTTAATATGTGGGTAAACTTGCATTAATTTATTATTTTATAGTTATTCATATTTTTCTTTAATTTAAATTTATAATATTATTACGTATTTGGGTAGCTACTCAGAGTTTGAACAACAACTTAACTATTAATGCTACACCTCTTTGAAAATATGATCAGCAAAGCATAATTGCCTCAGTAAATGGGAACCAGGTTTTCTAATTATTTAAGAGGTATATATTGATTACAATTTATCTTTTTAAAAGTAATTTAGATATATTTTTTGTGCTGTTGTAACGATAGAATTTAATCTTTAATATTAACAGTTTGCTTTAGCAACATGCACATATATTATTTCGTGGACCGATAATTGGGCCACGAAAATTAGGCACAAGTCAATTGGGCCCAGGACAATTGGGCCCAAGGACCAATATATTATGTACCCATTTTTTCAGAGTCTAAAGTATCATTTTAATTAAAGACCATTGCTACCGTAATAACTAGGTATTTGACAATATGAGTTTGGTATAAAAATATAATCTTGAGCATATTTAAAATATAGAATATTCATAATATTAAAAAATGTTCTCGTTGTGAAAAATATATATCTTAGAACAGATTCATTTCATGAATGAATGCTTTTATTCTTTTAAATTACTATAATTTTCTGTTCTGAGATAGGTCATGTAGGCAACTCATTTCCTAGTTACAGTACCTCCATAATGAACTCCTGTATAGTGAATAAGTTAGGATGTAGCCGATAGAAAATAAGAATGTAGCTATTTTAGACGAAGAAACAATCGAAAATAAGAATGCAGCCATTTTAGATGAAGAGACAATAGAAAATATGAATGTGGGTATTTATAAAGAAGGCCGTCGTGGCCTTCCAAGACATGCTGAAATTACTGGAACATACATGTCGAATAGAAGTTAATGTAAATTTGTTGAAACCTGTTCACTGTTCAATATAGAAGAGTTTCATAAATTAGTATTACAAAAGGTATTTTCACAATCTCATTTTATTCCTACGATTCTTCAATTTTTCGTAGTTCAATGTAACAAAAATCTTTAAAATTCACATGACATGATTCTGGTTAATAAAAATTATTTAAATACTTCAAAGATTTTCATTGCACCGAAACATGAGATTAGTATACAAATGTGATTTAACGGGCTTGCTAATATACACCTTACCAAGTATATCAAACGAATTTAAAAATTACAAACATATTTTTAGAGAATATAAAACATATTTTTAGAGAATATAGAACATATTTCAAAGATAATATTGTCACTGCCCTAAAAATAACAAAGTAACACTTCTTTAATGTGTCTTCAGCCCAATTTTTTCTGGGTTCAATTGTTTTGGAGTCCAATTGTCGTGGGACCAATTGCCGTGGGCCCAATTGTCCTGGACCAAATTGTCCTGGGGACCAATTTTCCTGGGGCCCAATTGTCCTGGGCCCAATTGTCGGTGCACCATATTGTTTGTAACGTTTCAATGTCTCTCTAAAAAAATCATCTTATATTTACCTCTCTACCTTCCTTTTATATGTCATCGATGATTTATTATGCGATGAATCTACCTGCGATTAAATTACCATGCGATGAATTTACCATGCGATGAATTTACCATACGATGAGTTTACCACGCAATGAATTTACCATGCGATGAATTTACCGCGATGAATTTACTGCGATGAATTTACCCGCGATGAATTTACACTGATCCCAATTAAACGGTAATTAATTGACTGTTTTAATGCCTTATAAAGGCTTGTTCTTAATACTTTCATGAAAGTTTCTGAATAAATTTAGTAGGGGTTTACCGTCTATTTTCTCCATGTTGTCATTATTTCATGAAAGGAATAGTTATATGTATATTCTTAAAACCTAGAAATAAATCTGATTTAACTGTACCTTCAATAGTTGTTGAAATATACGAATTTAATATTGGGTAAACTTTTTGTGGGTCATCCTGTATAGTGAAAGCTTCACGAGCGACTCACAGCTAGTAGTAGACTGATTTTACAATGTATATAGAAGGATTAAAATGAAGTGAGACCAATACAAATCATTTTATCTTTCGGTGAATGTATCGTGCGGCGGATGTGTTTTCGGCGAATGTGTTTTTCTGCGAAAGTGTTTTGTCGTCGAATACTTTAAAATAAATGGCAATGTAATGTACGCTTTCAAAATGAACGTTAATCTAAACTAAGTGCACTTGGAAATAAAATAGAAGTAAATAATCCAAATTTCAAACAAACTTTGTCCTTATTTTAAAGTAAATCTTACTTTATTCTATGGAACACAATAAGAATATTTTTATACAAAGAAAACAGGATAACAAATTCTTCCAATGGAGAATAATTTTTTAAATAAACGGTAATAATGTAAACATTTCTCTTGCAATATGTACATTAACAATTATTTTAAATAAGGACATCCGTACGTCCAAAGATAATTTTACGAAAAATTGTCATGAGTCATTCAAATTTAAAGTAATTGAGGTTAAAACTTATGGACTTTAAATAAATGGATTCTTCATCAGTGTCCTTAAAATTGTCGTACTTATATAAGAAACAATATGTAATATCGGAATTCAACAAAATTTTGTAATAGTTGTAACTAATGTGATCTAAATTTCTCGAAGAATAACAACCAATTGATATCATTCTTAAGATAAATTTTACTAAATATTTATTTATAAAAAAATTAACCGTCTTAAGTCATTAAATCAGTCCTATCAACATGATAATAGATATCTATATTTTTAACAGTATATCTGAATCGAAAGACATCGTTTCAAATCATTTTTATGTTTGACTCAATATCACATAAAGAGCTTATTATGAGCTTAAGCATTACGTAGCTTATTATCGTAAAAAATTTTTATAAGTAGCGTATTATTGTTTTTTTTTTCTCTCAACAATCAATAATATCGAAATATTGGAATCAGATACCCAAAGGTTAAAATCGAAAGCATTTAAATAGAAACAAAGCAGAATATGTTGCCTCCAATAGACCATATGTATTTTTGAGTTATATAACTGAACATGTATGATGAAATTCAAAGTGAAATAGAGTCCTTTGTAAGATAATTACCCCTAAAGTGTGCGATTGAAACGCCAATATTTTTCTAAATCTTAAGATAATTTGTCAACTATACGTGTTAATTCACCTACAATTCTCCATATAGGAGTTCACTACAGAGGAATTCTACTGTACCTTTCTATGCTGCAATGGTTACTTCCTCGTATTCCACACACGAAAACACTTAAGATAATACTAATCTAAATGACCCAATTCCCCTGATGTGATTATACATTTCTGAGCCAAATAGCGAGCAGACTTTAATTGAAATATTATGATAATGCATTAGCATTATTATATTCATTTCGGTTAGAACATACATGGGTTACTTAATTATACGGCCTGATTTTCTGCCTTTTCGTCAAAAAAATAGAAGGTCATTATTTTTTTTCTTTCGTTGCAACTGCATTCTGTCATAATTTATAGTTTGACTCAACACATTTATTAATTGAATTTTAGAAAACCAAGATAATTTTCATGCATATATGAATAGTTGGTAGTCAGAATACTGATAGATCATTCTTAATAGATTGAATTCGGAAACTGTTTTCAGTTTATTTTCTTTGTTTATGTTGCATTTTGGAATATTCTACATTGGAAAATGGTTAATATGGTTACGGTTACTAGGGATGCGTATTCAAGCGATTTTTCGCACTGACGATTTCTGATGAAATCGCATGAAAATCAAATTCATATTTTCCATTGGGAGTGGTTAAACTGAGAGCAATTTAGTCGTCAGAATACGTACGAAGTCACCAGAACAACTTCAACGTTCAAACACGTTTCATTTTTTCATGCAACTAGCAACAGATTCGGTCAATATTGTGTTTTATTCTCTGATTTTCGATTGCTATTAATGTTAACTCATGCATTTTCGAAATACTATATTATATGTTAGAATCAGGAATAATACCGATATTATTTAATTATATGTAATATATATTTGCTTATATAATGACTTCAATAGGTAGTTACTCTGTACAATTTTTTCAATAAAATTGAATATCCTTGAATAGTCATATAAAAAAACATTTTCCTTATTTTTCTATTCGGGTATTTCAAAAATTTTGTTCAGTGAAAATAATAATCAATTTAGCGACGCGTCTATTATTTCAGAGGCACACAGGTAGGTTTTTAATTCCTCCCGAACATTATATCAAATAAATATAGTTTAGACCCCGATATCAATCGGGCAGAAACATACTGACTATCAAAAATTGCGTACAGTGTAACCCCCTCGCCATGACGATCAGTTCTGACGATATCATCAGTGCAAAAAATCGCTTGAACACGCATGCAAAGTACCCGTAGCCTAAGGGTACAGTTTTTCAATTACCAAAGGAAGACCCTGCAATGAGTCAGATTTTTAATCGAAAAGATTTTAAATATTTACTTAATGAAATAGAAATATCCCTCGTATACTGCTTAGAAACCTCCGCATTTTGCTGAGAAACGCCACTTCATAAAGCTGAAAAGCGCCACTGCATTTTGCTGAGAAACGTCACCGCATACTGATTTGAAAAGCCAACGCATACTGCTGAAAAACGTCACTGCATAATGCTCAGAAACGCCACCGAATTTTGGTAAAAAATTCCACCATATACTGCTGAAAACCGCCACCGCATTTTGCTGAAAAACGCCACCATATTACTGCTGAGAAACGCCATTGCATACTGCTGAGAAACACAACCGCATACTGATGAGAAACGACTCCACTTACATACTGCTGAGAAACGACTCCGAATACTGCTGAGAAACGCCTTTGTATACTTCTGAGAAACACCTTCGCATAGTGCTCAGAAAGGACTCTCTATAGTGCTGAGAAACGACACCGAATAGTGCTGAGAAACGCATTCGCATAGTGGTGAGAAACGACTCCGTATAGTGCTGAGAAACGATTCAACGAGTCCACATACTGCCGAGGAACGACTCCGCATACTTCTGAGAAACGCCTTTGCATAGTGCTGAGAAACGACTCTGTATAGTGCTGAGAAACGACTCCGTATAGTGCTATGAAACGCCTCCATCGGGACCGGATTCTTTTAAAAAAATTGGCCATATCTTTGGCTACGCCGTGTTTCCTTCTCAGGTCCTCCAACTGTAAGCATTTCACCTATATATGTCTTGCGGAGTCTACCTCCGCTTCGCGCAACCTGGACCGTGTCTTATTGATTTTAACCTCCATCTTCCGCCACCTACATCGTCATTGTTCGTATGGCTACTGTATTTGCCGTCGTTATTCTCCTAGGGTAGTCTTCCTCAACTATCATTCATCTATCATACTTCATCAGATCAGCTTTCTTAAATCGGGCCTTAATTGGGTCCAGCAATACCTATCTCTCAATGGCCTCCAACGGTGGCTCTTTGTTTCAGAGAGAGGATTCAGCTCCTCTCCTCCATCTTGGTAGCCACTTCCACCACATAGGCTGTGAATGTAAGTCATGATTCATATTATTACACCTTCAGAAAAGTGGGGGACTTGGTGGTTGGCAGCTTTCCCCCAGGACTGTAAAATGCGGGGTCCATTTTCAGTCATTGAAGTCTGCGGTATCTCGGCCTGCATAGTGCTTGATGCTACTGCTTTGTTCCTATCAGAGCACACCAGGGCCAGATAATCAACAAAAATAATCCCTCCAAACTGTCCTAGCAAATCATCTAAAATCAACGAGAAGAGTAGAAGGGACGGAAAAGCTAACGTATGCTCTATCACTGTCACTGTTGCACGTTTGATCAGCCACGCTTTAATCCATATTCCTCGCTTATAACCACTATCAAGTCGGGCGAGCTACATCCCGACTCTTCCTCCACTCTGATGTAGAGTGTTGCTCTCCCGTTCTTGAAAGTAATCAAGCACATGTAATGGAAAAGGTCTTCCAGGGCCTCCCCTCTCTCTTTAGTTGCCACAACTGTGTACCACATTGGATGGTGCGCGTTGAAATCGCTGGACCAGATATCGTCTTCATGCTCTCAAGGCGTTAAAAATATGTTATAATGTTGATCATATCATTTTCTTTTTCTTCTGTGTGAACTGCATCCTTATGGGCTTCAATATTTTAGCAGTTCATATACTATCTCTTTCTATCCTACACTGCTCATGACGAGGCCCTTTCCCCTGTGCAGTATTGTGCCACTGCCTTTCTGGTTTTTCCTGATGGAGGGGTATAAAGGAATTTTTGGTACCTTATCCTGCTGTCCCAGTCTTAACTCTTGTACCAGGACAACATCAATCTTTTCTCTCTCGATCAATTGCCTCATCTGATCTCTGTTTGGGGTTAAGTAGTCGCATTTCCATTGCAATATGATTATTTCTTTCCTCTTAGATGTTTTTCCTCCTACTCTTTCCTACTCTCGACATAGGGTCTGAGGCATCGTGGCTCGTTTTCTTAGTCTGTTTCAGATTCTAGGGGCACTTTATTCACATTCACGGCATATCACCATTCACCACTCTGGCACACCACACATATGCTTCCCACGCTCGGGCCAACGTCACTCGATGAATCACCTCCCATATCCACAGCACAGGTCTAGGAAAAAATCCATCGGTGGAAAAAATTCCCCGAGGAAAAAATCCCCGGAAAAAATCCCCCAAGGAAAAAATCGTCCTGGAAAAAATACCCCCGGAAGAAATCCCGCGGAAAGCATCAAACGAAGAAAAAATATCCTCAAGTCAAAAATAGAATATGTAATAAACATTTTCATCCATATTTTTCCGAAAATAGCTACAAAAAGAGGAAAAGGTAATATCAGAAAGAAAAGCATGTACTTATAGTATAAATAACAACAGTTTGAATAAACGAAAAAATTTAGACTGTATCAAACTGAATGATGATGTCAATATATTTTAGATTGTTGCGCGACACCAACTCGTTCAGGGCGAATCGAGGAATGTCGCAGAGAAAATATAGCTGGTACACCCAGGCGACAGTCCTGAAACAAATTGTCGCGCGACATTGTGAAAATGTATCATGTCTAAAAGGGCCTTTACAAGCACTAAGTTGCTCTAAGTAAAATTCCTGAAATGAATGTTTCATTACTAAAGACTTTGACGTAGAAGATTTACCCACTTAAAACTAAATTACAGTTATCTATTCCTTCCATGTTTGTGACATTTAATTAACCTTTCATACATATAACATAATATATATGTATATAATATATACTCAGTAGAAATAAACTAACTATTGAACTATAGAGTGATGGTAAATGATTAAAACTGTCGATATACTATTATACAGTATAAATATCAATAGACAAATATGGCACAGAAATGTACAAATTATGTCATTCAGTTAATATGTATTACCACTCGAATAAACGATGCTGCAATAAACTGATTTTAACTAAACTCGCATTGAAAATAAACAAAATTTCGTATTATATCACATCCAAAATGTAATTCATTCAAATATTACTTTTTCTTTATCTTCTACACTCTTACGAGTCTACAGCTAAAGTGACAATACATCTCATTAATTTGATGTTTCTCATTAGTCATTTAGCTTGAGACTAAAAGTCAAAAATTAAAACTAGGGATATGAAACTGTCAATTAAAAAATAGGGAAGAAATAAGTTTTCTGGGGGATTTTTTCCGCTAGGGGATTTTTTCCTCCTGGGGATCTTTTCCGGACACCCAACAGCACACCCGACATCTGAAGATATATTCTGGGAGGTGATGCCTCTTGTTCTGCACAATTGCAGTACACTGCTGTGAACTTAAACCAACAGCAACCTGCCTAAATAGTTGCTATACATGATGGAAGTTTCAATTAATGACTGTTCTCAAAGCTATAGATAGAGTTTTGAGAAAATTGCGGTACACAGGCTGCTATATATTATATTAAATACTCTATACAGCTATAATCATATTGGTTTTATAATGTGCTTCATATTAAAGTATTAATATATATATACATAAATATAATATAAACATATTTCAAATAATATTTAACCTATTAGGAAATTATTTATTACTTGAATCAATGAAAATAAAAACATTATTTGGTAGCAAAATGTAAATTTTATTACAAGTAAAAATATTGACATTCTATTTTTTCGACGGAAAGGCAGAAAATCAGGCCGTATAATTAAGTAAGCCATGCATCATAGTATAATATTTAAATTAGTACGAGTGGGCATACACCGTAAGAAGTTATCTTTCATAAATAAGAAAATTTCTCAATGATAGAAGAGTTAAATATAGTTTATTTTTTTATATGCATAATACATATCACAAAAAAGAAATTATCGGTTTTCAATTCAGTTTTGATATAATGTGTAGACATTATATTAAATATTGGAGATAAACCAACCTAAAGACTGAAGTGCAATTAACCTGTATGACCTGTAAGCAAAATTATTAGCTAACGTATTATGGGCACTGGTGAAATTTGTAATTGTTTGAAAATAAATTGTAATCATTCAGTCTATGTTTAAGTAATCTATTTAGATAAAAGATTGTGAGAATTAATGTATCATACGTTTTATATACCTTGAATTATTATCAACACCACAAATTATTACTCAAAAATTTGATAATGAATTATTGGACAAAATTAAAGACATTATTCATCACCTATGATAATTAATTAATAGTTAGCCCCAATTTTTCAATTTGTTTGCCATTAACGCTAATTTAACCATAGAAATAAAGTTAAATAGGGCTGGTACCTTAAACAATAAATTCACTATAAAAGCCATTTTTATTAGAAATGCAGACATGTTACTATTTATAATGGCTAATTTTAAACAAAATAAGTAGAAATAAGAAGTATTATGGATACCTATATTAATAAAGTCACCTAACTAATTCACAAATAATAAAGAAAACGGAAAAATCATAGAAAATAATAAGTTATTAACCCAAAATAGCTAAGTTAAATGAACTTGCTTGTTCATTGAGCGATGGAGACTGTTTATGAATGTATATAGATTCCAATAAACGAATATCACACTGGTTTGAAGTTTGCAAAAGTTTGCAAAAGAATGATTACGAATTGAACTATATGGTGGGGAGCTATAGGGATTATTAGTTCTGTAGGTTATTAGTATTACTTCTTATTTCTACTTATTTTGTTTAAAATTAGTCAAAATTAGGATATTGATAATTAATATTGAATTATTTATAATGGTAGGTATGGACGACTTTAAAACTTCAATAACTCACTCTTCACGTGTCATATATATCTTTGTCAAATGATTATATTACTGATATAATTAAAAAAAATGAATGAGATATTTTAAATAGTGTCGTTCACAAAATTTCAAATCAATATTACCCAAAAATGTACCACCATAATTTTATTATAAGACAATTAAACAGAATTGAAAAATGAAAAATTTAATTCAATGACAGAAACTTTACAAATGTGAGAATATTTTTGAGTTACAATAGGGCTAGAATGACAGCAAAAAAAGTTAAAACTGCATATAGTGTCTGTTATTGAATTTGGCTCGGGCTATTCCATTTGAGTTTTTTTTTATTTGGCTGTGATTTGGCTGTGGATATTTCATTATTTTGGCTAGCTTTTGTTTGTTTTTATCGTGATGATAGATTACCGTAAATTCGAAAAATTCCTGAAATTAGAAATTTTTGTTTTATTCATACTGTTTGAGGTACACAGCAGTCAAGAACACGCATGTATGAAGTTTATATAAACAGCTTCCTAGAAAGTTGCGTTATTATTATTTATTTATATTAACAATTAATAGTTATATATGGTTATATAAACAGTTTGAACAATAGTGATACAATAATCAAATGTGAATTATAGAAATATAGAAAGCCACTAAGTAATATTTCAGACAATATATCTTGATTTTAGAATGAATATTACAATCAATATAATATTGTTAATGTGTCGCTTTTTTTTCTCATACCTGTCACAGTTTTCCATTTTTCTTTCCCGCAATTATCTCTCTTTTGAAGATGCAATCACGTAAATCATTTTCTGAGATTTCGAAAAGATGTCTTGTAATTTTTTTGTCCCTTTGATTGTCTGCGAGGAATGAAATAAAAAATATTCCCTTGATTGACATTTCCATTGAAGTTTGCCTTCAAAATCTTGAGAAGAAAATCTATACTATCCACTAATTAAAAATATGGAAACATAATAATGTTTTAAATTATTTAAAAATGAATAAATGAAGGAACATAGACAGTTAGACACAGAATCTTCATTGTAAATTTCATTACATCAGTAAACATTACAAGAATCATTAAATGAAAATAATTACTAATAATTTGTTGCTGTATCATTGATACGGGGGTCACACCAATATTAATAATTGAAAATATTAGAGTTTGTACAATTGGGAGTAAAAAATATAATTTTTATTAATTACCTATATTATATATGTATATATGTGCATTCATTTGAATATAATTTTAAACCCATTATACTAATTGAACTCTCAATGAATGAACAACAGGTACTGTACTAGTAAATATAAAATTTAAAATATTCAGATTTGAAACAATTTTTATATTTTGATTTTATATAATTTTCTGTCATTTCATCTATCATGTCCCCAACTAGTTTCAACAGCACTAATAGAAAAATTTAACAGAACTATAGAGAGGGAGATACACTCTATAGTACAAACTTTTAACGAAATTTGAATCCAACAAAATGAACAGCTTCGGATCAGTAGCAGTTTGGTCGAAGTTATTGGTAAGAGATTCGCAAGGACTTCAAATTTGTTAAGTAATACAGGAAAAATTCGTAATGATTAAGTGACAAGGAAATGAAAAGTAACAAATTGAAAATTTGTTTAGTATTTTTAAGGTAAAAAATAGTTTTGATTACTTTGAAAACAAAATCAGGTTAGATAATTGATAAAATTTGTTCAAATTTTTATCTATCTGTTCAGAAACTATTGCTGGGCGTAATCAAGGTAAAAATTATAACTCAAAAGATCATGAGTTCACTTTTATTAATGATGTTACTTATTGCTCGTGTTTATTGTTAGTAACAAGCAAAGGAATTTCCAGTCCTTCTAAATAATTAGCTAATCAATTTCAACCACACCACTACGAGCTCTGAGTGCTTATTTGAATGGTCCTAAACTTCGCTAAATTTTGTTGAAAAAAGTTTTGCTAATCTGTAAGTTATTTATTTATGTAAATGGCATTTCATTTGGTTAATAATAATGTGTAATTTCAATGGTTCGGTACTTCATAAATTGAGGTTAAAGCGTGATATAAATTGTTTAATAAAATGTTCAATATTCATAGCAGAAAACCAACCCAATAAATTGGAAGTTTTTAATTTTCTGGCAGCAATTTCCAGATATTCGAGACTGTGCATTGGTATTTTCAATATTTGACAGGTAAATAGAAGTAAATAGAAATATGCAGATCATTTTTTCACGATACTAAAAAACTGTAAACCATTTAGATTTTACATCAATGATTTTCATTTTACAAATGTTTTTTTTTCTAAAATATGCCTAAATAATAAATGTCAGCTTATATATGTACTAGGTATACAATTAATAATATAAGACTTCATTGAATGAAGACACATTAATGTTTGAAAATATCATTAAACATTACCTTGACTTAATAGTACAAATATATATTCATATTACTGACTAAGAAACAATTGACATAAAGGATTCACTATTCTTTTTCTCTCTTTCAGATCTTCGAGATTCACCCTTTCTCCAATGTAACTCTCCAATTAATGTCAGTATACGCAACAAACTAAACACTTTCTGTAAAATATCATTGAAAAATGAAGCATCCAATTTAAAGGAATTAGTTAGTCACAGATTAAACTAGGTTTGTATGTAATAATATGAAAATATAAATAAATGTACACTTTTTTATATATTTGAAACCTAATTTGTGTACTTATCATTGTGCCCAAACGTATATATTTGATATAATAATTTCTAATTGGAGTACGAATTAAATATATTTTCTCATTACTTGGACTTAAATTTAACGTATAAAGATAGTTTCTGAATAGAAATAAAAATGGTTCATATTTATTTAAATATCTTATGAACAATGAATGAGTTAATGTGGGTAACAAATTCCATGAACAATTCGAAATAGCTGCCCTTTGTTCTACTGTTACTATATATTTGTTCAATTTGAGAATATTTTTATTTCATTAATACATATTACAATATGAAGCGTTCAAAATTAATTTTTCGTTAGTATTGAACATTGCTACAGTACACATACATCGTGACACTAATTGATATTAATTCAAAATTTGTAACAGCCTATAATGATTTAGTTGGCAAATTATAACTTACATGTTGCAGTACACCATGCTTCATTTCCAATATCATTCTATTCGTATGTCAATGAATAATTATAATCGCATAACTACTTATAAGGCAGATTCAAGATATTTGTTCAATCCTTAACATATCATGTCAGTCCTTCGTCAAAAATTAGTATACTATGTTATTCATATTATTATTGATGTATCATAACTTTTTAGTAAGTCAACCTATTGTTCTCTGTTTCTGAGTAGATATATTGTCAGTCTCTGTCTGAAGTTATTAGATTCTGATAGAGTTCAGGTCCAATAAAACTGACAATAGCAACTCTAAACGGACTGGAAATTAGAAGTCAGTCGCGTGTTGATGTTATGAAATAAATTTCGCTGTATTTAATGGAATTTCAATGATATTTCGAAAGTAAGAGAATTTATCGGTTAATTTAAATAAGATATCCCAAATATTAAGTGAAGGGTGATTAGCCACTTTCTCTAACTATCGTATATTGTATTTAAACTAAAGGTTTATAACAATAAATTTTTATGTTATTACTACAATTTTGGTATATATTCAAAATTTGCATTTTCTGTTTCTTATTTTCAAGTTTACAGAATTATTTCACCATACTAACAGTTTTAAAGAATATAATATTGATATAAATTGTTATCATTGAATTATTTATATAATATATTCCTTTTGTTATCTGTTTATTGTCATCAATAAAATATTTTATATAGGTATATAATAATGGAGAGGATATTGCGAATTATGATCCAATTAACGACAAAATCCTTGCTCACAAATCTTATAATGAGCCTTTACCATCATTTGATGATCCTTTAATACCGATGATTCATTCACAGACTTCCCATTCGTTTCACCTGAACAATGTGACACAAACGAGTAAGATTCAATGGTCTCAACTGAAAAGAAACACCTGATTCTGCTTTTTCATTAACATCCCTTGATTTTCTGTAGCAAAGAAGTCAAAAGATATCCTCAATCAAAGAATAGAAATATGTTTGAGCTCAGAGTTTTGGATGAAAATAAAAACTATGACTTCTTATTTGAAATAGTTTTGATACTGTAAGATAGGAATAAAATATAAATAGAGTATACGCATTTCGATTAATTTAAGCTATATAATTGTTATTAACTGTATTAGAGAGTATTCAATGAACAAATTTGATACGATTCAATTCAGTTCATTGATATATGTGTTGATTCTATGAGAGTTGAGATTATTTGAGTTGGGATTATATTTATCAAGAATGTCTTTCATATCAAGTTATATGTACATATTACATGTAAACTATACTCCATGAATGGACAATACAATATTTTATTTTAGCTCTTTTGTGCACATATGTTTCAACTAATTAAATTTAAACTTCAATAACTGATCAACTAATTTGAATAATTAAACATAAAACGAAAAATCCAAATACACAAGTGATGCAATATTAAGAAGCTTACTGAATTTCATTGAAAAAAATGAAATGAGATGAGTAAATGGTCTAATTATATCCCACTCCCCAATCCCCAGAAACACAATTTGTTAGTATGATTTTTCGTTTTAGCTTTTTTTACCTTAAAATAAGATTCTATGAATGAAATTATTTTCGTAAATTTCAAAAGAATAGAAGTCTATGGGGATATGCTTGAAAGAAAAAAGATTGTTTAAGAATCTTTTATATAAATTTAACAAAGCAATAGAAGTCAATTTAACATTATTATCCCCTATTTCCTATGAATGAACGATTTTTGATGATAATTATAATCTCCAAAGCACCCGAAATTTTCAGCTTTTGAACTTTGATAGGTAATAAAATGAAATGGAGCCCGAAAAATAATTTCTAGGTTTTAATTTCACTTTTAACAGAAGAGAGTCAGAAATGTATGAATGGAAGGTCACAATATTCTATATAGAAGAAGTTCGAATGGTACTTTTCATCTCTTTTCCACCGTCAAATGATATAAATGCATTTTTTTATATTTTTACTTGAATGAAAAAAAATCATAATTTTTGAGGTTTTGAGGCACGTAGCCCAACAATATGCATTTGGGACCTGAAAACCCACTACCCAAACAGACTACTTCGATTAGGAAAGAGAATGTAAATTTTCTTCAAACTGGAGACGAACCTCTTATATAAATAATGTTGAAAATTAAATTATACTAAATGAGAGGTTTAATGTACAAAACCTTATTTCTTTAGATTTGTATAAAATATTGTCGAAGGAAATGTTGGTTTTGTAATCTATCCAACAATTGTAAGTAGAGAGTAGATAGGTCATTTACTGACAAAGAATTGTAGTTTAATGATGATGAGTAAATGGTCTAAGTTGTAGATAATTCCTTGTTCCGATATGACACAGAATAATTTTCAATGAGTTAGATTCATTCTTTGTATTTTTGCCCTTCAATATTTATTTTCCTAACTAATCTATTCAAAATATAAAATAGAAGCCTCTCATTCCTTAACCTATCTGAAAATATATATCATGTAATTTAGAACATATTACAGGAATTTTCTAATAATCTTCATTAACATATTCAGAAAAAAAAATGAATGACCCGGTACTTAATAGTTACAGCAAACAGTTTATTAAGTTATTAATTTATACTTTTCAAATAATTATCAGTAAATTAACCATGAAAAAAATATTAAGAATTTAACTAATTAATATAAAAAGGTTATTTTCATTCAATTTAAAATAGGTTTTTACATACGGTATTTTTAAAAATACAGCAGTAATTTCATAAAATGGGTGAGCAGTAAGCTCACCCATTGAAAGTGATCATAATTTTTTTTAATATTTTCAATCTTTTAATTCAAAATATATTAGATTTCGCAATCATATATTATTTAAATTATGGAGGAGGTGAGAGAGATTATCTATAAATAACCTCCATTTATTTCATTAATATAATAGAATAATCTTCTTATTCACTAATTCCTCAAACTCAAAGGATATTTTCCGAGAATCTTATTGAATCGTAATCCTCTTTTGATGTATTAAAAGTGGAATAATGTAATTTGTTTGAATATCAATGAATTGCTAATTAGAAAATATAAAATAATGCTTTTAGAATATCAAAGCTTGCCATAATCGGCTTATTCCATGATTTTTTTAATTTTTTTAGGAAAAATATGAATTGTATATGAAGATGTACGGTAAGTTCAGCATTCTAAATTCATCACTGGAAAGGGCACAAATGAATTCATCACGTTATCATTATTCAATTGAAGTGATCCACTGACCATATAATTATGGTCAGTGGTCACTCACAGTAATGCTTACATCGGGTCAGTTGTCCTTATACATATGGCCTCTTACCGTATACGATTAATCGATCAAGTGATCATATATGATCAACTAAATTTTTCAATGACAGTTTTTTAATAACTATGAATACCACATAGGTATAGTTACTAATATATGTGGTATAGGGTGTGATATAATATAATCAAATTAATAGTTCCATATAATTTCAAACTGCTAAACGTCAAATGTGTGTGGGGGGGGGGGGGTAATTACACGCGGCACTACCAATTCTGGTGTGCATTTCCATACTGCAAATTCAAGTCCCCTGCATTTGATCTCTGTGCCATTAAAAATTAATTGTGAAGTATCACGAGATAGCCTTGAATACTGTGATTGGTTTGATGTGTGTGTCCATTTTTTTCTAATTCACATGAATTCATTTTATAATACACAATCGACGTAGTAGAAGGTGTAATTGTCATATGACAAAT
Source organism: Caprella mutica (assembly GCA_947561585.1). Taxonomy (NCBI): domain Eukaryota; kingdom Metazoa; phylum Arthropoda; class Malacostraca; order Amphipoda; family Caprellidae; genus Caprella; species Caprella mutica. The sequence goes on from CANNZV010004296.1 coordinate 35,522, forward strand.
TTGATAAGTACTATTCTAATTTGAGAATAGGAGCAGGTTAGAGGCAGTGGTAAAGCCGATCGGATTAGTCACCATGGCATTCAGGGAGCAGCGTGAGCGCAGTGTAGGAGCCAAACTCATCTCTTTAGGGGATAATTCTACTCAGTCGTAACTGGGCAGAAGTGTTCTGTTCACCTGCTTCTATAATCTATATGTCTAGTACTCTACCTAACTGCGGATGCAAGGCTCTCATCCAAACTGCCTAATAGGTAATAAAATAATACGCCCCCAAATGCGGTAGGTTTGGCTTCAATGTTGGGCTCTCACTGCATTCTGACTTCCGTGGTGATTACTCCGATCGGCTTAACCGCTGCCTCAAACCTGCTTCTATTTTCCTATGGGTTTATACTCTAATAAATTTCCAAATAGCTCCTATATATATACTTATACGAATTTATTGCTGAAAGGTAGCGTTTTATTAAATTCCTGCAAGCTCCAAAAAATTTCATATTCATTCTGCCTTTTAGATCTTTGAAATTTGTGCCAGCTTTGAATTCTTCTACTTCTTTGACCTGGAATGAGCAGAGTTCATTGCAGTAAGAATTGACTTGGCAGTTCTCTGGAATACTCATTAATGAAGAAACTGAATTTTAACAGTAAAACGTGTGAAAAGAAGAGATGTGCTAAATTTTTTGGGAAAAAATACATAGCTCTATACTTTTATTTTATACAGGGTGGCGCAAATAAAAAGGAAAACTGTTTTCAAACTAGTTTATTCCACAAACTATAAAGCTAGAAATTTTCTAAAAATATATTTTTATTCCGTTTCCCTTTTTGCATTTATCTTGATATCTTGTTAAGGTTAAGACAAAAATTAAACATTGTGCAACGAATTAAAAAATGTAATTAGAAATGGCGTGTGCGAAGACGAAATTTACGATGATTCATTTCATATTAATGTAAAAACCTTAAATTGTGATATTCTATGCAACAAGTTAAATACAATTAAAACCTGAATTATCATTTGAGAATTGATGTTTGATATAAAATTAATATCTCTAATAAAATCGATTTGCTGTTATTTTGTATCTCCTATTCGGAACCCTCAAAATGCAGCTTTCAAAAGAACATTTTTTGTTGTGATACTTAACTTTAAACACTGAAAGCTTTAAACAGATTCAATCTCATTTCGAACTTACCTTTCAGGAAAGATTTTCACCAACAATAAAAAAATATTGACATGTATTATTAAGTTCAGATCTGAAGAAACCACTATATTTTGAACAAAAAAACGATTAGGTCGCAGGAGAACTGAACGAACACATGAAAACATTAATCTTATTCATGAACAACTTATTGATAATTCAAACAGATTGTAAGACGTTGAGCGTAACCATCGCTGTTATTGGTCCACACCTTGTGTGCCAAACTTGCAGCTGTATTTAGTCCGTTAAGGCGAGGTGTATTCACAGACTGTGGTAACCGTCTTAGAAATATTTCTTACAGCAACATATCAAGGAGAATGAGAACCATAAGAGATACCAGATTAGTTATTTCAAAAATACTTAGAAACTATACAATTTATACGAAGCTAAATTAAACAAAAATATAATATAAATTTACAAAAGGAATATGATGTTTGCATAGAAATATATATAATTATTTCCAATGCAAAAAACAGTTTGATCACTAAATTAAATGATGAAAATACAATACGTACTATTTTAATGAAAATAAAAATAAAATGAAGAAATATTGATTGAAGGGGTAACTGGCTTATTTCATAGAGCGGCCAGAGACCGCTACAAGATCAATCAGAAGGAATGAATCATACATCACTGAAGACACATTTCAGCGAATTGTTAAAAACGATGTGAATTATCATGTTTTCAAGAAGCTTGCAATGATCGAACACTTAGAACAGATTTACCGCATTCTAATTTTTTCAAGATGGTTTCTGCAAAGAAACAGTCGTTTGGAGAGGACATCGTGATTGGCGATGAAGAAGTATTCCCTTGAATGATAGGGTCGATAAACAAAACGTATATAGTTGGGCAGATAGCTGCATTATTTAAATTCCTATATACATTACTTCTTTTAAGAGTGTTCGTTATAGGAACGAAAACTGTACCTTCGTATATTTGCATATAATTAAGATATGCTACAAAGTTCAAACATTATGGCTATTCTAAGGGATTGCCAAATGTTGTAATTTAGTCTATGCAGCTACGTTTAATTCAGTTTATTCCAGCTCGAAAGATATACATAACGCAAATATATTATTTTCTTTGCCAACTATCATAACAAATGGTGATCTATTTACTTCTCGTTCAAATATATACTTTCAAATATATACTTTTCCAGCATACTAATAAATTTAATTGTAATTTATTAATTTGACATTTACTACATTACAAAATTTATAACACTACTATATATTTTTTTATTACACTTAATATAGGCCTATTTTTATGGTGTTTTTTTTTCTATCATGCATATTTTTATACCTTGAAGAACTTATAATGGATTAACCATTATTATAAAAATTTGGAAGTTAGAGATCCTTAAATCAAGACTTTTCAGGTAGTCAGATTTGAGGAAGATTTATATATAAAATCGTACATTTTCTCTGAAAATCTCCAATAATAACTAATTATTTAAAGAGAAATCACAAACCGCGTTTGGTGTAAAGAGTTGGTAAGTGACAAGCTTCCATGTAACAATATTTGAAAAAAATGAGTTAGATTTATTAGTCGAAACAATTTTTTTCAAAAACTGATTAAAAAATCTAAATGATAATTTGTCTTCCAGAGGGTAAAATTTAAAAAACAAAGGCGGAGAAAATTCCGAGTGGGAATAGACCGTTTCCCATTTAACAGTTATGTAGATTGTTTTCTGACTTGAAGGATAAATCTATTCTGAAAATCTGGCAAACTAATAGAGCCAAAGCATGGGAAAAACATTACATTTTTTATATTACATTGATGATCCAACTCTCTCTATCTTTTGGAAGCGCATCCATTCATGCTACATCCAATGATGTTTTTATCCTCCACAGAGTATCTATAAATCTGTGAATAGCGTCTTATAAATAAGAGTAGCAGTGCACTCTGTTGTCTATACATAGTTTGTGAAGAGGTCAGGGGAAGACATTAGTTATGTTTGAAGTTGAATAATAAGAAAAAATCCTAATTAATGTATATGGTTATTCAGAGATAAATAAATATATTAATTAAGTTATAATTAATCAACTATTACTTAGTTCAATTTCAATTGTTAATGAATATAAAGTAAATCAATTATTTTCACCTTTTCTACAATTACCAAAAACTTTACTCGACGATTGCCTTTCCTGAAGCCTTCCTACGATAATTCATTAGGATACATAATAATATTAACTGAGGGGAAGTTCTTCGAGTGGACTTTATGACTTGATATGATTGTTAGTCATCTATCTCTTCTTCTGATAACATACATAGTTGTGGTACAAATTCAAATTGCAGAGTTGACAAAAATGATTATAACATTGTAGAATGAATGAAAAATAGGCTGTTTAGGAAATAATTACTTTAAGCTTTGGTAAATTAAATGGGTCAAATATAAATTCTAACATGAGGATAACTCAGATTCATTTTTTCTATTATTACATAATCGAGTGGAGGTATGTATTATTCATCAAATAACTATAATATTATGAAACACTGTTATTTTAATACAAATTTTAATCACATTTACCTCAATGATATTGAAAACACGTCACTTACGGAGAAATAGTATTTGGGGTTCTAGTACGCTGAAGAAGGGACATAAATAAACCTTTACTAGTTAGAAAAACGCTACGATAGCTAAACCTATTCCATAAAATTGAATTAATTCAAATAATTTATTTATTATTACCACAATAGAATCTACTAGCATATCTTTATACATAATCACTCTACACAATATAGCACATAATCACCTGAGAAGTATATGACGCCAACTATAAAAAAAGATACCTTTCACGATCACTGGACGAAATTTATCTAGCAATGAGTGAAATAGCTGATCATGGCACATACATACGACAATTCAAATCAATCAGGATCAAAATCTTATTACAATGAGTTTATCCTGGAACACATGGAAAAAAGGAAGAGACAAACAATACCTAAATGAAATTGAAATTGCTGCACTCAACATATTTAATATTTGAACCTAGATATCAAAGCCATCACGAATCCAGATACTAAGGCTCCGAAGAATACCAGCTTATAAATGGAATCAATGGACAAAGATATCCAAGCCAGTAACTCCTAATTTATAACAGTTACAACCCATTCTACAAACTAATAAAAGGTAAGAACAAATAGAATGTAACACAAACAGATGGTAAGAACAAATAGAAGGTAAAATGAAATAGAAGGTTAGTACAAATAGAAATTAGAACAAATAAAATATAAGAACAAATAAAAGGTAGGAACCAATAGAAGGTAATAACAAATAGAAAAAGAGAACAATTATCAGGTAAGAACAAATAAAGAGTAGGAATAAATAGAATGTAAAAATACAGCTCAAATTATCTCAATCCAAGGAATAGGCAAATCACACTTTTTCAAAAAGCCTACCAATCTCGTGCATACGTTCCTATAACTTAATTTACACACAATTCCACACTCAAACAATCTATCAACACAATGCATTATGTAATTATGACATAATGGACAAGTGACATGTTCAACCGATCTTATTAAAAATTAAAAGTAGTTGTATGACCTAAATCATATTCAACCCTAGTAACCTTAAGGACTGGTCCAGGTGGATCAGTCATCATTAAAACTGTTATTTAATCTCAAAAAATTGATTTTCTATATTTGGGCTATATGTATAAAAACCTTCATCTGATATTTACACATCCATTGGTAAACGTTTGAGAATAATTATTTATTTAAAATAAAATTAACCAGCAAAGATGAAAAACAAATATTTCTTAGGTTTTCTAACTATTTGTGCAAAACGCATTTTCACGACCCATCAATAAAATCCTTATTTCTTCCACTAAGATTTATGAAATTCAACTGTGGATGGAGATGAGTGCAACAATGAAACAGATACCAAAAAGAAACATGGACCTTTAATAATTTTTGAAATATACTAACTTAAATTTGTATTTCAGTTTTATTGAGGCACCCAGTATATTTGAATTAATGCTCATAATATGAGAAGCATGACATTTATCTCCTTTTTTTTGTATAATCATATGTAATTATGTTGAAAAGTAAAATTAAGGAAAACACAGCTTCCAAATCGCTTTGAAAATAGAATTATTAATATTTTTAAATGAGGACTGGATCGCATGGACCAGTCCCTTGGTTAGTGAGCAACGTTTTATGGGCTAGGTTACTAGGGTTTAACGAATATATCAACTCATATAGATTTGCTATTCTAATTATACATTATTTAATCTCAAGTAGTTCTATGTAACCATTGCGATACAGTAAAACTAACAGTTAGTTACCATTCTCATCATCTCTATTGCAATTAGCCATCACTAACTTGTATATATGTTCATCCTATGATTTTCTACTCAATTGACTTCATTTCTGTCCATTTGGTCGTTGTCGTTACATGTTCTTTCAAACAAAGAACATTTTCGCATCGAAAATAGATACACTAATTATCACGAGAAATAATTCTAGAAGATTCAGAAATTTTTTGATAAGTTTATATGAATTGAATCAATTTAAAAAAATATAACTTGGAAAAAGATTCCAATTAGATCCTATTGACCAAAAGTGTCTTACCATATTTAATTAGAAAGAAATATACAGAGAGAATGCTCACAAACATATGACAAATCTAATGGTTTTGTAAATTGTATTTCCTACGATTATTTTGTCCAATAAATAAAACATCGAGCTCACTTGAGTCGATACGAAGGAGAAAGTTCACTCATTTTGAGAGTTCTGTTTGTTATGTGGCGGAATTTATGATCCATATTTGTGGTTAGAGCTTGGATGAATTGAAAAACTTTCTGAAGTCTGGTATTATTACTTTGAATTATTTTGAGGGTAGGATCTATTTTGAAATAGTGTACCGTATATTTTTCATCACTAAGTGGAATTCATTTATTTCAAACCAATACTTATTTTCAACTATTTTCTTCAACCCTAATGAATTTGACTGACGAAATCAACGGGAAGGTTTTACTATATGTGTTGAAACGGTATTGTATTTTTTAAGAGTTGTTAGTATACATATATACTTAACTAATGTGTACCAAATTTGAATTAAAATATTGAACATTTAAGGAGAAATAAAAACATAGGTATGTAGGACATTGGCAACTGAGAGAGCAGAGCTGTATATACCAAACTATACCAAACTGTATATTTAAGTTGTCACACGTCACCAAAGTAAAATTAATTCCATTATTTTTGTTATTTAAGCTGATTTACGTCAGTACGTAAATATTATTTGACTTTTAAATACAAAAATTTATTTGGTATTTATGTTGAAATAAAGTCAAGAATGGCTAGTAAATTCAAAGGAATGACATGAAAGATATAAAATTTTTTTGATATGTGCCTAGATAAAACACGTCAAACTCATCAGGGTTAAAGAGAATTAAAAGTTTGAAAATTTATTTAACCTATTATTAAGACGTATACGACGTTGAAGATTATTTAATATAAATTCATCAAAATGTCTTCACATTATATCACTATAACTACACAAACATCCTTCCATTTTAATTTGCAAGATATTCTAAAAGATAACGTACCGTTAACGGTCGATTGACTTCTGATTTCCTGTATGTTGAGTGTATCTATTTTTTCATATATTGACAGAGACAGTGGATAATAGTGTGTCAGAGGGAGTCGACAGTAACTTCAGGACCCCTTTTCAGGTTCATTGTCCATATGTCATCAGTGGAAGAAGTACTAATATAGGATACACAAGACAAAAAAATTGTTATACTGTTGTGAAATCAGAATCAGTAAATAAAACTTTATCCAAGTTTTATATGTCTTAATATTGTTACAATATTGGCAATAGTATAACAATATTGACAATATTGGCAATTATGAATCGTGATTCATTGTTTATTTTTGGAAAAAATGTGATATGTTCAGTTGTTCACTGTAGAGTGTCCTGTGGTTCTTGTCAATAGAATTACTGTATACAAACAAAATCCATAGTTGTAAAATCTCTGTGAATCTGAAAAAAGTGACAACTGTTATTTAGTAGCTATTTGAATGAAATGTATTCGAAAGATTAACAGTGATTTTACTGGCACTACAATTCCATTAATGAATTATATGAGATCGTTTTCAAGTTATCAACGAAAATTACATGTTAAACTCAATTATATTTGTCAGCAAGAATTACTAGGCCTCTAGTAATTGAATAGAAGAAAGCGAAGTATCGACTAATTATGAGACATTCAACACAAACAGGGTCAACTTAATTTCCCTTAATAATTTGTATTGGATATAATTTCTTTCAGTTGCTTACATCTTCCATTATATATCTTTTTTCACATCGTTACCTTAATATTAGACAATATTTATTAAAAGTTTCTTTTACTAGTAGCTAAATCTGGCCTTCAGTTTGTTAATTAAAATTAGAACACGCTGATATTAAAATTATCTCTGAAGTTCAGGATCTCATGAAAAGTATATTTTGTCCCATGGAAAGAAGTGAAGGACAAAGTTGTGGTATCATATTTTTGCATTGTAATTAAGACTCAATAACTTCAGGTCAGCCAACACTATACCCAGTTAAAATTCGGTGCAGTATAGCGGACGTTTTACTGTAGTTTATGGCAGTCTCAGCATTTCTAAGCAGCGCTCAGCAGATAATCTCTGCTTTCTACAAATGTTTACCGCGACCTACGGAGGCCACGGCAGTATAAGGACGAGATAATCTGTGGAGGTTTGACGCGTTATTATCTGCCGAAAACTCTGGAGAACAGAGAATAGAAAATCTTCAGAGTTTATAGTCGATAATATTGGCTAAAATCTCCAGAGATTGAAGCACCACATATTGCTCATGAATCATAATCCAACAAATTAATTTGAACAAAAATACAACTTCTTTATCGATAGTGTAGCTAATAATAGGTAATAATAGCTATAGTTAATTAATTGGTGGATAGCCCTAATATAAAATAAACATTAATCACTATTGTTCTTGGTACTCAGCTAT
>CANNZV010004297.1:0-28926 GCA_947561585.1 Caprella mutica
ATTAAAGTGTGTCATGATCTATTTCTCTTTTCCGACAATTAGTTGCTGTGTGCGGCCATCTTGGATCAGCTGACACTTTAGTTGTTATTCTATCTAATTAGTGTTTACTTTGTGTTTAATTTATAATTAATTGAATTTGGTGATTCTTGGTTTCTAACCTCCGTTATAATCAACGAAAGATAAGGAGTTAGTCGGAAATTTCTGATAATATAGGCCAATCTGTAACGTACCAAAATTGTGATAATAATTAGATACCTAAGTTAGGTAGGTTACCCTAGGTAGTCTCTGAATCTCTCACTTAAACAGTCTTAAAGACTTAGGTAACTAACTGCTAAATAGTAAATACAGCTAACAGGATAAGTATCTACCTAGTTATTCTGTTCTAAGGCAAAATAGAACTTAGAAATACGTAAATAATAGACTGTAGAGTAGAAAATGGAAAGTGGTCTCCAAGATTCAAGAATCCTCTATTTTCATTTTTCTATTTTGCATAATTTTGGCGTTACCTTAACCAGTGTGTATTTATAATTTGGTGCTGTACCACGTGACCAGTGATCACAATTGCACAAAATCCCTCTTGACTTTTTCAAAAAGCTGAAAGTCGAAAGAATCCATGAACATTTTTCCACTGATTTATTAAATTATTATTTGGCAGCTGATAGCCTGAATCCTGATTCACCAAGGTTTTCCCAATTCAATCACCAAAAATCCAGTTTGCATGAAGAGAAACTGTTTGTAGAGATCTGAATTCTGACAGATTTCTACAAACAGTTTGCCATTTTAATTTTACTGTAAATATTAATATTATAAAATATAGGAATTAATTCCAAATTGTTTCATTTGTTTGTAGAGAATATCCCAAATAAGAATTTCTTGATATTTCAATAATTTCATTCTATCCATCATTATTTTTCATTTTTGTTTTTGTTTTCTTGATATATTTCTATTATTTCATCCTATCTATTGTTTTCTTTATATGTCATAATGTCATTCTTCCATCGTTTTCTTAATCTATCCATTGTTTTCTTAATCTATGATTCTATCCATTATTTTCTTGATATTTCATTCTATCCATTGTTTTCTTAATCTATGATTTATTCATTATTTTCTTGATATTTCATTCTATCCATTTTTTTCTTGATGTTTCATTCTATCCATTGTTTTCTTGATATTTCATTCTATCCATTGTTTTCTTGATATTTCATTCTATCCATTGTTTTCTTGATATTTCATTCTATCCATTGTTTTCTTGATATTTCATTCTATCCATTATTTTCTTGACATTTCATTCTATCCATTGTTTTCTTGATATTTCATTCTATCCATTATTTTCTTGATATTTCATTCTATCCATTGTTTTCTTGATATTTCATTCTATCCATTATTTTCTTGATATTTCATTCTATCCATTGTTTTCTTGATATTTCATTCTATCCATTATTTTCTTGATATTTCATTCTATCCATTGTTTTCTTGATATTCCATTGTTTTTTTTATATATCATTCTATCCATTATTTTCTCAATATTGCATTGTTAGGGGATGACTACCTACTATAATTACCATTGGTAAAATATAAATTGCATAAAATATAAATATGAAATTAAAACCTGAAAATAGCATTGTCAATGAAAAATAGCATAAAACATAAATCTGAAAAGGAAGAAATGTTAAACATAGTTTACTACATGGGAAATGTCAAAGTCACAGTCAGTCTTAGCCTAGAAGTGATACTGTGTAGACCTTTAATTTGTGCTCTTGTGTTAGTTTGTATTCTTGCCTTAATTTCTTGTGGTGTTACAGATACAATTGTGTATGTATGTAAATAGATTGATAAAATGTGTTAAACTTAGTAAGGTACCTACTGTATAAGCATACTGTCTTACTAACCAGGGTAAGTAGGTATTTGAATATTCTTGTGTTATAAGGTGTAAATTATAGGATTGTAACTAAAAGTAGAATATTTGTTACAGCCTGGTTATTGTCTCAAGTAAACTTATGAAAAATCTGTCATCTTTATTTACCAAGAAATAGATGTTTGGGGATCAGGGCCTCCCTTACAGCATTATTTTAATCCATATGATATTTGAGACTTCATTAACAAACTTGTCACCATATGCTTATTATTCACTACTAATTACTGGATAGAAATTTTCTAAGAATATTGTGATTAATAATTTAATATTAACTATGATGGCTTATAACTTTATAGTATACTGTATAGGTAATTTGAAAGGAAAAATTAGCTTTCATTAACTGGTTAATATTCCTCAGTCACTATGTCAGTTAAAGGCTTAACCCTTTCATGGAGGGTGGCCTTATTTTGGGACAGCAATCTGTACTAGCCAGTCTGCAGAATATGGGACATTTATGACATTTTCTATGCGAACAATCATTAATTTCCTCCAATATTTACATGTATTTTACTGTGAACAGAAGCTAAAATAGAGGATTTCTTGGAGAACACTTTACCAGTTCTTGTAGTTTGAATCTGTAGATTTAGATAAAAGTTTAAAGTTGAGCAACAGTGTACGGGTTAAGGCAAATAAGGCTTATATTTCAAAACTTGAAATCTCTGATATGCTTAATTGGGTTTAAATTTTTAAATAATTCCTATGTCATTGTTACCATGTTAAGACATTAACTGCAGAGTGATTCACCGGTGGGTTACGACCCAGTCTGCAAAATGTGTCTCTTCTCCCGCAGAGATTTTAATTTGAGAGACAGTTACTCTCTGACTCTCAGTAGCAGATTCAGAATCTCCCGCAGCTAAATTAATGGTAACATAGGAATTAATAATAAATCTTCCGCTGCTAAATTAATGGTAACATAGGAATTAATTCAAAATCTCCCGCTGCTAAATTAATGGTAACATAGGATTAATTCAAGATCTCACCCAGAGATCTCCAATTTCTAAAATTCAATCAAAAACTCCCACAGAGAGTCTTGGAAAATGTTCCATATTCTGCAGACTGGTGTTACGCTGCATTTTTAAAGTCAATATATGTGAATCGTTGCTTGTAGATAATATGTTCGAAGATTTTGAACCGTTAAAAACTCTTTTTTACCTTAGTAGAGAAATGATTTAATCGAGATAAAAATAAACGGTTCAAATAAAAAGTTGTTTTATGAGGACGGCAGTTAAATTGTTAATATTGGCTTTAAACCATCAAAAAATTGGCCTTGGGACAAAAAATTTGTCTCAGACTCACAGTATTAAACTTGTATTTTTCTTGTTTTGTTCAGTCATTTTCACATGTGAATTAAATTTCTTTTTCAGGTAATGAGGGCAGTTTTTATAATATTTTCTGTTCTCAAATTATTTGAGCAAGCAAATTCACGTCAAGGCATCAACACAGGCACTGGAATTATTGAAATGTCCTCGTGTTTTCTATAGCTGTACTCAGCTGCTAAAGATTTTACACTCTCATTAGCTACTTTTTTGCCGTGTAGGAGAGGTCTTAAACCAACATGAAAAAGTTATTTCAGCGCATGGATCAAGGGTCCCGTGAACCCACCGTTACGCACACTAACTATGTCGGAAAAGTGTTCACAGTTGGGAGACACAGCGTCACTGTGGAGGATACCATTGCTGAGGGTAAGCTATAGCTATAAGTGATAGTGTAGAACACTAGTGTACTTGCCCGTTAAAAAATAACAGGTCTTCAATAGTAAATTATTACCCGTTGTTAGGTAATTTTTAGTGAATTCAAATAAAGTTTATTTTTCTGTATAAACTGATACTTTATTTAATAGATAAAATATATATATAAATTGATTAAAAACATATGATGTTTAATAACTGTCAAGCAATAACAGACAACAAATAAAGATTTTGATAATATATCACAGGTTATCATCCATTTCAGGAGGGTTTGCTTTAGTTTTTCTGGTGAAAGGAAGTGGTGGTGTGCGTTATGCTCTCAAGCGACTCTGCGTCAACAGTCAGAATGATCTGCAGGTTGCAAAGAATGAAATTGATATCTTGGTAAGTTAGAATAATTTATCATTATCTAGCCACTCAATTTATGACTCTTTATGAACTGTTAATCTTTAAACTATCACTTTAGTAGTGATTCATTTTCTATTGTTATTTCATGGAGAAGAAATAAAATATTTTTACTCAATTTGAATAGCTATCGTCATTTTTATAAGCTACTTCTTTTGTTCTGTTGTTTACAAATTTTTGTAATGTCAAATTTAATTTATTTCTGAATAACTACCATTATTTCTATTACTGTAACTACTCATTCTTCATTAGAGATGATGTTTTATTTTTTCATCCACAGAAAAGTTTGTCAGGAGTGAAGACAGTTGTGGGTCTAGTAGACTTTCACATCTCTCCAATGAATGGTGGTGTGGCGGGGGTGCATGAAGTTCTCATCCTCATGACGTACTTCAAAAAACCCTTGCTCCATCTACTAAATGACAGGTATATAAATGGTTTGGTAGAGTCGTAGAGAGTACTTGAAACTTGATTCTATAGGTATTCTTTTTTTTAATAAAGCCTTGTTCACTTATGGTTATTCTCAAATTCTTTTTGACTAAATGACAGGTAGCTAAATAGTTTGGTAGAGAGTATCTATTAATATTGTAACATTGCAGCCTATGTGAATTATATGAGGTATCTACGTGGTTGCCAAAAATGACTTGTAAGAATTTCTTTGCACAAGATCTTCCCATTTTCAAAGGATTACTTTTAAATCTAATAGTTATTGTTAGCTATGCAATAATCATATATTTTGATTGTAAAAAGAAGAATGTGATATTTGTTATATACTCACCTGGTAATGACTTTTCCTCAGATTGGGTGTTGGTTTAACTGAGGCAGAAGTTCTGAAAATATTCTGTGATGTTTGTGACGCTGTGGCACGGTTGCATCAGTCTCACTCTCCTGTAATTCACAGGGATTTGAAGGTGAGCTATCAACCTTTATTCCTAATTTCTAGGAGTTCTTCATTCTTCATTAATTTCTAGCTAGTTAAAAAATTAATTAATTAATAAATATGACTTTCTAATTTGGCTGATGCCTTGCCTAATTTCATTTGTTAATTTTCTTTACTGTGCTAGAAAGTATATCAAGTGTTTCAGAATAAAGTTAGTACTCTGAAAGAGCACTATATTCCTGCATCTTTTGATGTTTCTTTTTACTGTAGCTACCATTCTTAGTTTTTGAAATAAATGTTTATGAACTCTCTCATTTCTTGCCACTTCTGACTGTAATAGTTACAATTAAACTAACCTTTTCATTTGTTTCCTTTTTCAGATTGAGAACATTCTCTGCGGCAACGATTGTTTTGTGCTGTGTGACTTTGGGTCGGCAACCAGTGAGTTTGTGTGTCCTGTTGAGTACCCGGGTGGTGTGTCGGTTGTGGAGGAGGAGTTAGCACGCTACACGACACTGTCCTACAGAGCTCCGGAAATGGTAGACCTGTATGCCGGTAATACCATTTCAACAAAAGCTGATATCTGGGTGAGTGATGGCTAACTTTTATTGAATATTCTCCTCTTTTTTTTAATGGTAAAATATTGTCTTTTAAAATAAATGTTCTATTTTGAAGAGGATTATTAATAAAACATTTATTGTTAGCTATATGATGATTAGAGCTTTGGAATAGAAAGATGTGTCATTGAAAAGATTAAAGATAAAGTCAATATTTTAAAAGGATAATATATTATTAATAATAAGTTAATAACCTAGAAAAATCAAGATGTCCTCTCATCATCAGGAACAAGGTTAAAAAACATGAACTAAAACAATGAATTTTATAAACCAACTGTAGTATTAGCCACCTACTTACTATAGAAGCTCCTTATTCTACACAAGTGTAATAATAACAACTTCGTTACAGATTTTTTTTTGAAGAATACCAATTACATATCAATGCCTGGTCAAAGATAGATAAATACGATTAATAATTTTTTATTGAAATTTAAGTAGGTAGCTAGCTTTACCTATAAATAGCTATTTTTTTTTCTAAATTTAGGTAAAGATGAAAGCATCATTCCAATACAGGGTGATCCAAAAGAAGTGGAGCTACCCAATATTAAATTAGCTAATATTAAATTATAAATATTGTATTTATTAATAAATTGATAAATAGAAGTGAAGTAAAATTGAAAATTAGAACTTTTCACATAACTAGCTATTGGTAATACATCTACCATGCATTTCTGAATAGCAAATTTTCTTGGCTAGTAATGTTTCTTCACCTTATTTTCCAGGCTCTGGGTTGTCTTCTGTTCAAACTGTGTTACTTCACTCTTCCTTTTGGAGAGAGTCAGTTAGCTATCACCTCAGGCAGCTTCACATTCCCCACAGACTGGCCTGTCAAATACTCACCTAACTTACTGTCTCTCATCAAGTACCTACTGACACCTTCTCCAGACGCCAGGCCTGACATCTTCCAGACGGCGGCAGTGGCTGCCAGGATATCCGGCAGGCAGTCCACCGTGCTGGTAAATCCTGGTAATACAGTTATTCCAACAGAGGAGCAGCTGCTGACGCTGCTAACCAGTTCCGCACCCACCAAAGCTACCCCGGCTGTTGTGAACAGGCAGGTCAGTGGCTATGCGGTGGAGACTGCAGGTACTTCTGTGGCCCCCCGACAGAGACCTAAGGCACAGGGGGGCAAGGGACTGCCCCCACCTGGTGCAGTGGCTGTACCTGCTCTACAACCCCCTCCCCACACCACCCCACCTCCTGTAGCGCAAGGTGAGAACTGTTGTAATTTCATTGAGTTAGGAAGAAAATGACTATCTTAACAGTTTCACCGCATCGTGTGCCACATGTGGTACACAGCTAAGTTGCTCAACCGCGTCGTGTACCACCAGTGGTACACGAGAACACTTTTATGTAATTTATTAAAATTAATTTTTCTCCAACATATATTGAATACTTTATAAAACTAGTGTTGGAGATGTAAGGAATGAAAATTGCAATATATAGTCTGCGAAAAATGTATTACATATTTATGACTAGAAATATCATAAAAAAATGTTAAAAATCAAATGACACAACTGTACATGTATGTAAATTAAACAAAGAGGCATGTTCGGCATCACTGTCATATCTCGAGTTGAGGTGAAAGTGTTAATATTAGCTAAACTACTTTTTTATTTAAAAAACGAATCCCTTACATTTAGAGCAAATAGGCGGGAACTGTTTGCTCTTTCACATTTATTAATGTAGTGGAGCTATTAGTTAGCTATCTTAGACTATTTATTCTTACAAGTAAGATCACAAATTTCGTCCATTTTGTTAGATACTGATTTCTAATAATGGATTCATTTAATTTATCTGAAGCACTATAAAACCTAAATATCTAAATAACTTATAATTTGAAACTTTTGACTTATTCTTTATAATTTTCAGTTTCAACTAAGAGAATTCATGTGAAAGAAGATCCCCAGCCTGAGTTCCAGTCAGTGGAGCAACATTCTCCAGCTCCAATTCAGACTTCTCCTGTTGAGGCAAATACTTCAGTGGATCCAACCACTTTCCCGCCTTCAGATCTCTTTGGGTCAGGGTTCAACCCCCCCGACTCTATAGCAGAGCAACCACCTCAAGACAGCGCCGTTTCCACCGAGGTATCGGAGGCCTTCTTCCCGTCGTCAGGTAATAAAGAGTTTGGGGTGTTTGGTGATAGCAGTAATGGTAGCAATCTTCCGTCGTCCGGTAGCACTAACAATAACCCGAGCAATGGGTTGATCACCAACGCCGTGAATAATAATGTTGTTAAAAGTTTATCTTTAGGGCATACTCGGTCATCTTCTCTGGCTGAAGCTAGTGCCATAAGTAGGATGAAAATGAATGAACAGAAAGTAGGTCTGACGCATGTCAGGAGCGGATCTGGTAGTTCCCTATTAGGTAAAACGTCTACTGAAGATATCTCAAACACGCGGATTGTTTCTAAAGCTCCTGTCAAGGCCACGCCCCTTTTGAAAGCCAACAATCCGTTCCTGTGTGACATGACGGCAGAGGAACTAGCAATGGCAAACTTGGATCTAACTGCTGCTGAAGAACTAAAACGCAAACAGGAGGAAGAAGCTGATCTTCTCAACTTCAGTGAAGTCCCGTCAACAACTTGCGAGAGAAATAAGCACGCGTCAGTTCAGATAATGCAGATGTTCAACACTATGGCCAACAACTGCACTACTCAAACCACCTCTGCTCCTCCTGTTCTTCCTCCCAAGCCTCTGTCCAGTAACCCTGTTTACCATTCCATTTACACGCCTAGAATGCCTGCCTCCCAAGCTACTTACGCCAATTTCCCGGCCAATGCTTATGACCCGGCCACGCTGATGCGACATAGTCAGTTGGTACGCGGTAATGCTAATACAAGACAAACGGACTCAGAGAACAAGGACTGGTTGTCTTCTCAAATTCCTTAGTTGCGTGTGATTTCAAACAATTGACTCGTAATTATAGGGCGTGAATGCAACAGACCGATGAATGGCCGATATTTACCAGTATAGAATATTCAAATTGAATAAGGTGTTTTAGGCTTCTCATGAATCTGCAAACGTATTAAAAAGTAAAGAAAATTAGTACATAGAACAACTAACTACCTATCTGTTATATCTGATTACATAATTGCTATTTTCGATTTCTTCAATTCTGCTAATCTATTTATACCTAGTAACTTGCTCATCATTTTGCCGAATATATTAACAAGCTAGAAACGGTTTTGTAAGAACGGGTTTATACATGTTTAAACTTGTTATATTTAATACTCATTATCGCTCATAAGATTTATTATTCTATATATATTAACTTCTTTCTTAGCATTCCGTAGCTGTTCATTGAAGGATTATTTACCCGTTACCTTCATTTGTGAGCGAGCGCCTAACTCTAGAATGATTAAAAGTATGGTCTGTTGAATGGATTAAAAGCATAACTCTAGAGTGGATTAAAAGATTAATAGCATGGTGTTCCAAGAGTCGTTCTCAATATATCAAATAAGTAAAGAGTATCTATGTTTAGTTCTGTACAGAAAAATAATCAAAGTAGGGAAGTTACAAATTATCAGTTGGTTTCAAATCTTCGGTCATGTAAAAAAAAACTATATAATAATTATTTTTTAGCTTCTATTTTAATTGGTATTCATGATACCTGCAAGTATCATGGATACCAATTAAAATAAGAAGTTAAATAACATTATAACTAGCTACCGTTTCTTTTCTTGTATGACCGCAGATATGAAACTGACCGATAATTTTTGACGTAGCCTATAGCATGTTACCCGTAAAGTTGTGAGAGTTGAATGTTGTCCGTACATTTGTGAGTCTGTGTACTTTAAATGGTTTGTGGGAAAGAGGACTAATTAGTAAATAAATATTATTAGCTATTCCTTCTATTCTTGAGCCGTAATGTTTCATACTGAAACTGAAATATCTTTGGTTGATATTTTTGATTTATTTATATATACTAATATCTTTCAATATTAGCTAGAACTTATTTGAGGAAATGTTTCTTAAAGCTACTCTACATTTTCATTTCAAATTTGTTGAAGAAAGACTTGTAGCTAGAGAACCTTTAAACTTGTTTGAAAAGTATAATACTTTTGCACTTGTTAGAGTATGTAAATATGATTGTGAACACTTTAGAGTAAAGTAGAAATAAGATGATTTTAATTCTTTAACTCCTATTTTTTCTTTGAATGTAGCTACACCGTTCTAATATATTTTAGTTCTTGGTCTGCTTCTTCCAGTCCTTTGTACTTAATTTCCTTTTGACGTCAGCGATATGGCCTTTGGTTCCGAAGCAGACGTTAAACCCCTATAGCTACAAAATTAAACTTGGTTAGCTACTTGGTTACTTAAAATGCTGTAATTATATTTTTAAGTGTTTAGTTTTAATTTCTCAGTTATATAATAGGTACATCAACTAAATAGGTATTTAAGGCTTTTTGAACTCTGATACATCTTTCGGCTACTCTTTATGAAAACTAAAAATATCTGAACATTTTTGGCTTGAAATTTTGCTCAATTTTTACGGTAAAAATCTCTTGAAAACATTTTTCTGCTTTTTTCAATTTTCTTGCTTTTTAATGTGGCTTCTTTTCATTCTCTATTATTAATCCATATTAACATTTTTATATATGTTATCATGTGTAGCTAATTGTTAGCAAGTGCATATTTGTGTGTGGTTGGTACAGGAAAAACTACTAATAATATTTAGCCATACTATTTAATATAGTAGAGTCTATATATAGTCATAGTCAATATAACCTATAGTGTATTATATATTATTTAGCTCAGTATTTGGGTAGAATGTCAATTAACAGATAAGATTAAATAATGGATGGAAGTTTCAATTTGTTAGCTACTTAATATAAGTTGCCTGTAGGGGCTCTATCCTGAAGCTGTCTGTGGTGAATGGTGGAGAAGGAGGTGGCGTCCCTTGGGCCCCGAACTGTTGTAATTTGGATTATGAATAGTCTTTTCATTTTTACCATGTTTATCATTTTTTAACGCTACTTGCAGTCTTGGAGGATAGCGCTAGGGTTATGCTCTTCGACTACGAGGTCTTAGATTTTGTGTTAGGTAGACTCGTAGGCTTCATTTACTATCACCTCTTCATTTTCCTCTTGCATCTGTGAGTGCAGCCTCAGGTGCTTGTGTCCCTTTTCGTCACATTCCTTGGTAGGTGACTGCATTTACGAAGTAGCTTTTCTGCATCCATGAGCATCGTCACCGACTGGTTGTAGGTGACTTTGTTCATGGAGCCACTTTCCTTTCTGACTGCTTCTTCCAGTCCTTTGTATTTAATTACCTTTCGATGTCGGTGATATGACCTTTGGTTCCGAAGCAGACGTTAAAAATTAAAACTAAAAATTTAAAAACGACTAAAATTTAAAATGTAATCAGTTTTTTATTTTAGAAAAGCTTTAAATTAATTTCATTGCAGATAGGAGAAAAAATTACTCATAATTTTAATAGGTATTACAAATTGAAATAACAAGTTATTTTTTCTTAATCTCTCCACAAAGAATATAATTTAATGCTAATATACTTTTTTTTGATAATAACTTATTGAAATTCTCATCCATTCTTTACTTCACATCTAATCTTTGTTACTTTTCACTACTGAATCTTATGCCACTGTCCTCTATTGATATTATTTCAAGGGATGTGTACTCTAGTGTTCATTTTTTGGCGCTTTACTTAATTATTGTGTACCTTGCAATATATTGAATATATTCCACTGTTTATAGTATGTCTCGATAACATTAAGTGCCATTTTATCTCTTATCTTCAGTATCTTATGTAGGTACTTGCTTATCTTCAATTGGTTATCTTTATTTCAATGAATTGGTTATCAACCAGTGGTTATTGTTTTCACTTTTCACTGGTTATCATTTTTTTTATTTTCAGTTCTTCAATGGTTATCATTATCAAATTTTGTTCTTCATTGGTTATCATTATCAAATTTTGTTCTTCATTGGTTCTCATTATCAAATTTTGTTCTTCAATGGTTATCATTCTCTTCATATTTGGTTATCATTTTATTTCTCTTATGTTATAAATTCCATTCTCTTTGGTTATCATTTTTTTTTCTATCATGTTTCCCCTGGTTATCATTTTTATTTCTGATCATCATTTTTTCCTTCTGGTTATCATTTTTTCTATCATTTCCCCCTGGTTATCATCCCTGCCCCGGCCACTGTTCTTACTGATGTCAATAAACATTACTGATAGTGAGAGAGATATTTTATTACCTCCGAATTAAAGGAGGATGGCACTGGTACAACGTAGTGAGAAATAAAAAGGGGCAACTGATGAGATATCGAACACTTCAACATTTTCGATCATGTAAGAAGAGTATATAATCGTTAAGGTAAGTTACGAATTATCGGTCAGTTTCACATCTTCGGTCAGGATAAATAATATAATAATAAATTTTTTTTATTATTATATCGTTTTTTCATATATGACTGAAAATGTGAAACTGACCGATAATTCGTAACTCACCCTATAGCCTATATACTTAAATAATAATTATTTAATACTTTATTCTTATATGATCGAAAATGTGGAACTGTTCGATAACTTGGAACTTACCCTACTTTTTTCCCCTTCTTGACGGCATCAAATGCCACAATAGATTTTGCCTTACAATCAAAAATACAATAAAAAACATTAAAATTAATTATTCAGATCGAAAGGATTCAATTAGTCTAAATATTAATAGTTTTACCAGTGTCATCTTTTCCTAGTTACTTCAGCTCTGAAGTCCTTTGCAAATGCATCACTAATAACAGTGGCTCTCTATTTCACTCCTCTCTTCACCATTAACCTCTATAGTGATGCATTTGTACTCTAGGGTGACTTACGACTTAATGGACACTCACACATTGTCGATCATAAGGAAAAACCTATGAATTAATTATCATTTAACGAATTAATATATCAGTTATAATTGTCATACTTTTCTTAGTTGATCGAAAATGTGGAAGTGTCCAATAACTCAGAACTTGCCCTATTACTTATTAATGTAATTATCATTTCAAGGCGGTTAGCGCTTATGGTGTTTGAATGTTTGAAAAAAATAAAAATAAAAAACTTGAAATGCGTTTAAAAACATGTTGAAATGCGTTTAAAAACATGTTGAAATGCGTTTAAAACATGTTGAAATGCGGTTTAAAAACATGTTTGAAATGCGTTTAAAACATGTTGAAAATGCATTAAAAACATGTTTGAAAATGCGTTAAAACATGTTGAAATGCGTTAAAACATGTTGAAATGCGTTTAAAACATGTTGAAATGCGTTAAAACATGTTGAAATGCGTTAAAACATGTTGAAATGCGATGAAAACATGTAGAAATGCGATGAAACATGTTGAAATGCGTTAAAACATGTTGAAATGCGTTAAAACATGTTGAAATGCATTAAAACATGTTGAAATGCATTAAAACATGTTGAAATGCGTTAAAACATGTTGAAATGCGCTAAAACATGTTGAAATGCGCTAAAACATGTTAAATGCATTAAAACATGTTGAAATGCATTAAAACATGTTGAAATGCGTTAAAACATGTTGAAATGCGTTAAAACATGTTGAAATGCGATGAAACATGTAGAAATGCGATGAAACATGTTGAAATGCGTTAAAACATGTTGAAATGCGTTAAAACATGTTGAAATGCGTTAAAACATGTTGAAATGCATTAAAACATGTTGAAATGCGATGAAACATGTTGAAATGCGTTAAAACATGTTGAAATGCGTTAAAACATGTTGAAAATGCGTTAAAACATGTTGAAATGCATTAAAACATGTTGAAATGCGTTAAAACATGTTGAAATGCGTTAAAACATGTTGAAATGCGTTAAAACATGTTGAAATGCGTTAAAACATGTTGAAATGCGTTAAAACATGTTGAAATGCGTTAAAACATGTTGAAATGCGTTAAAACATGTTGAAATGCGTTAAAACATGTTGAAATGCGCTGAAACGTGTTGAAATGCGCTGAAACGTGTTGAAATGCGATGAAACATGTTGAAATGCGATGAAACATGTTGAAATGCGCTGAAACGTGTTGAAATGCGCTGAAACGTGTTGAAATGCGATGAAACATGTTGAAATGCGATGAAACATGTTGAAATGCGCTGAAACGTGTTGAAATGCGCTGAAACGTGTTGAAATGCGATGAAACATGTTGAAATGCGCTGAAACGTGTTGAAATGCGTTAAAACATGTTGAAATGCGCTGAAACGTGTTGAAATGCGCTGAAACGTGTTGAAATGCGCTGAAACGTGTTGAAATGCGCTGAAACGTGTTGAAATGCGCTGAAACGTGTTGAAATGCGCTGAAACGTGTTGAATGCGCTGAAACGTGTTGAATGCGCTGAAACGTGTTGAAATGCGTTAAAACATGTTGAAATGCGATGAAACGTGTTGAAATGCGCTGAAACGTGTTGAAATGCGCTGAAACGTGTTGAAATGCGCTGAAACGTGTTGAAATGCGCTGAAACGTGTTGAATGCGCTGAAACGTGTTGAATGCGCTGAAACGTGTTGAATGCGCTGAAACGTGTTGAATGCGCTGAAACGTGTTGAATGCGCTGAAACGTGTTGAATGCGCTGAAACGTGTTGAATGCGCTGAAACGTGTTGAATGCGCTGAAACGTGTTGAATGCGCTGAAACGTGTTGAAATGCGCTAAAGCATGTTACAAACTGTCTTCGAACAATTAAATAATAATAATCAAATAATTTTGAAAACTACTAAAGTTAATTATTGGCCAAATGTTTATCTTGACTTAAAAAAATCTATTATCTTCTATATATTGGAACAGATAAGGTTTATATCATTATAATTCGGTTAACATTAATACATTCCAATCTCTGCTGCGTATAAGGCCTTAATTTGAGTTGAAAACTGACATGAAATCAAAATAATCTTTAAAATTATTATATTGAATTAAAATATTTCAAACAGCACAATATTTTACCACTACGTACAGTTTTAGAGGATAGCGCTAGGGTTATGCTCTTCAACTACGAGGTCTTAATGTATGCTTAGTTTACTATCGCCTCTTCATTTCCCTCTTACATCTGTGTTTGTCCTCCTTTTCGTCCCATTCTTTGGTAAGTGATTGTATTCACGGAGTAGCTTTTCTGCGGTCATGAGCTTGCCACCAAATAGTGGTAAGTGACTTTGTTCATGAAGCCACTTTCCTTTCTGACTGCTTCTTTAAAGTCTCTTTTTCTTATTAAATTAGATGTAAATTTCAGTTCCGAAACAGACTAACAATCTAACAAAATAATTCACCTAATATAGTGAAATAATAATATTTAACCTTGAAATTTATTGCTTTCTTTACTATGTCTTATCGAAACTCACTCTTTGGATGATATTTGTGCTTTCTTTTTGCTGATAAGATCTTTGTTATCAGCAACAGCTGTAAATATGATAGAGAGATAAGAAACACTGTGTTAGAGCAGTAATGTTTGTCAAACAGTAGTGCTGTAGTTAGCCGCTAGGTGTCGTGTTTGTCAAACAGTAGTGCTGTAGTTAGCAGCTAGGTGTCGTGTTTGTCAAACAGTAGTGCTGTAGTTAGCCGCTAGGTGTCGTGTTTGTCAAACAGTAGTGCTGTAGTTAGCCGCTAGGTGTCGTGTTTGTCAAACAGTAGTGCTGTAGTTAGCCGCTAGGTGTCGTGTTTGTCAAACAGTAGTGCTGTAGTTAGCCGCTAGGTGTCGTGTTTGTCACACAGTAGTGCTGTAGTTAGCCGCTAGGTGTCGTGTTTGTCAAACAGTAGTGCTGTAGTCAGCCGCTAGGTGTCGTGTTTGTCAAACAGTAGTGCTGTAGTCAGCCGCTAGGTGTCGTGTTTGTCACACAGTAGTGCTGTAGTTAGCCGCTAAGTGTCGTGTTTGTCAAACACTTTTAAATTATTGGTTTTATTTCTTGAAAATTCCTCTGTGTACGACCAGTCGTTTAAAATGACCTAATCATATAGGAACCTACTAAATATGATTGAAGTGCAGGTTATACTTAAAGTTTAATTATTTAAACTGTTGAATAACAAAGGTCAAGATTAAATTACATCTATTGGTAAGTGAGAGAGTAGCTTTTCTGCATCCATGAGACCATAGTCATTTAACCACTTTCCTGTCTGCTTTCTCGAAGTCCCTTGTTTTTATCTTCCATATGTAATCAATTCAATAATATGAACGGTATTCACTATTTATTTTATCAATTAATATCATAATAAGAGAGGCGTCTGTCTGTCTTTCTGTCCGTCACACTTTTGTATTTTCCAGTGTAATTCAAACTACACGTTGAAGAATCTATTTATTCTAACTATTCATTGTCATACTTTCTGTCTGTTTCTTCCAGTCCCTTGTATTTAAATATTGACGTCAGCAATATGGCTTCGGTTCCGAAGCAGATGTTAAACCAATACTATGATTAATTAGTATATGAAATTTACAGACGAAAAATGCCTTCATTTTAACAGCACGCGTACACTAGTTTGCTATGAATAATCTTCTATACTAATAATTTCCTTAGTGTGTTTATTTATTTGGTGTCCGCTTTTACACGACGGGTAATAAACATGAAGAATGTAACTATGATACGCACGGGAATATATTGACTTGATATTTAAATATCCTGTTTCAATTAAATTTTGAACGTATTTTATCTATAAAATAAATTAGACTATGCAGAAAATTTAATTTTAATTGAATTCATTAAAAGTAACCTAAAGTAAAGTAACCTAATATCCCGTTATTTTTAACGGGAAAGTACACTAGTCTGATAAATAAAAAGATGAATTTTTTTCGTATTGTAGCTACGTAGTTTTATAAAATATTTATGTTACTAGTGTACTTTCCCGTTAAAAATGACGGGTCATTATCAATACCTATTAATTACCCGTTATTAGGTTACTTTTAATGAATTCAATTAAAATTAAATTTTCTGCATAGTCTAATTTATTTTATTGATAAAATACATTTAAATATTGAATGAAAACAGGGGAATTGAAATTTCATATCAATATATTCCCGTGCGTATCATAGTTACATTCTTCATGTTTAATACCCGTAGTGTAAAAGCGGACAACAAATAAATAAATAAAATAAACACACGACGTGTATTATTAGGATAGATTAATTTTTATAAAGAAACTCATGGAATATATTTTTCGAAGAACTTACTACATCAACAATGAAAAAGATCATAAAGTGATGTTTTTAAAATAATTTATTTATATAGGAGTATCGTTTACCATCTTACCCAGAAAGAAATTTATGGTTCCTTGTTCTGAATAGTGAAATTTCTCAATACTTGGGCAGTACTCGGTAAGTGGGTGCTGACACAAGTCAATCAAAAATTTTGAGAAGTCTCAGGGTACGGTTACTATGGATGCGTATTCAAGTGATTTTTCGCACTGACGACATCTGATGAAATCGGATGAAAATCAAACTCATACTTTCCAATGGGAGTGGTTACAGTGGCAGCGATTTAGTCGTCAGAATACGTACGAAGTCGTCAGACTAACTTCAGCGTTCAAATGAGTTTGATTTTTTCATGCGACTTGCGACAACTTTCGGTAATTTTGGTGTACATTTCTCTTTCTTTTGATTGCTATTACTGTTTACCCATGCTTTTTGGAAATATATTATTTGATACTATGTATCAGTAAATAATACAGATATTATTTAATTATATAAAATCAATTGAATCATAATATAATTAAATATAAAGGCTTGAATTGGTTGTTACTTTGTACAATTTTAATTTTTAATAGAATGGAATATCTTTCAATAATTATATTACATAAAAGATATTTCTCTATTTAGGTATTTCAAAATGAAATTGTGAAAATAATAATCAAATTAGCGTTGCGTCTATTATTTCAGAGGCAGACATGTATTAATTCCTCCCAAACATTATATCAAATAAACATAGTTTAGACCCCAATATTAATGGGGCAGATACACACTGACGATCAGAAATCGCGTACAGTGTAACCACCTCGCACTGACGATCAGTTCTGACGATATCGTCAGTGCGAAAAATCGCTTGAATATGCATCCATAGTAACCGTACCCTTAGCTATATGACCGAAGATGTGGAACTGACCGATAATTCGTAGCTTACCCTTCAATTATAAAGAGGCATTTTACATTTCACCATTCATTTTCAATGAATTTAATTCTTTCCCTCCAACGCAGGTTATCCCGACCCATTCGTTGAATCAGAAGACCCCTCCACTTTCCGAGTCCACTCTTCTGCAGACGTTCACCAAAGTTTACCGCATATCGGAAGTCGCAGCGAAAGCACCGAGGAAATGCTCGGTCCAACCTCACCGCTCTCTGCCACCTCCTCGACTTCGCAACCCATGTTCAACCATGGTTTGGTACACCACCAGTACTTAGTTCAGGGCATGCAGGGTCTAACCATTGATGGTGTGGGGCCTGTCTCTCTCCAAACCCACCAACAGATTAGAAACATGTCTCCCCCGTCAAGCCACATGCGTGTTCATCGCAGGAACGTTTCGGATGTCAGTGTCGATGTCTCGATGAGTCCTTCAAATAGTAAACCGGTTAGGAAGGACACGTGGAATCCCTTCAATGACTCCAAGCCCTTCTGCCAAATGACTGAAGATCATATATTTGATGCTGAGTTCGATAAAATAAGAAGAAGACCTGCCAACAGTACGTACATGGGAAATTATTTCAATTTTTCTTTATTTTAAAAAGAATTCATATCTAGTTCTTGTAGCTATTTTTTAGTTAGATTCAATATAAAAATAGAATCAATGATCAATAGACCACTGAAGTGAAGACGGCGCTATTCCAACTATGCAAAATTACTCGTAACTTTTTTATTTCAAAACGAAATTCAATTAAACTTAACATCAATTAATGCAGTTAGATATTAGGTATTCAAATATCGAATTAAAATTCCCCAAGATTAAGTAAATCGACAGCTATACAGTTGTTAATGAACCTCATTTTATCCCCGTACGAATAACATTGGAATATTTAACTTATAAAGGGCCGTACACACGTAGGGTTTTTTAAGTCTTTCCACCAGACTTTTTTTGCTAAGCTCCTCCTACTTTTTCCACTAGAATTTAAGAAAAAACGATATAATTATTATTTATTTAACACATATTACCTGCAGGTATCATGGATACCAATTGAAATAAATGATAATTTTATCGTTTTTTCTTATATTCTAGTGGAAAAAGTAGGAGGAGCTTAGCAAAAAGTCTGGTGGAAAGACTTAAAAAACCCTACGTGTGTACGGCCCTAAGCTGAGTTTGAATGGGGCTGCCCTCACTATAGTAGAGATTTTTATGCTTTTTTTTTCAATCTTCCACTAGAAATACTAAATTTCCTTTATTTATTTCCTAATTCTCTTTTTATATCGAAAAATTCTGCTCCTTCCAATGGTTTAAATGATAATTTCGTATATTGTTTCCTTCTTTTGTTTCTTTACGCCATAGCAACATTTTCACGCAACGCTCCGTTATTAGTAGGGCTGTGACAATATGCTTTGAAATCATATATCCTGAAAATATTGTAGACGGAGAGAATTAAAGAGTATTCCACACCAGCGGTATTTATAGTATTTGATACCTTTTCACTTTGTCTATGATATTCTTAAGATCTAAGATTTTCTAAACATATTGTCACAACCCTAGTTATCCCTTTCTAATGATGACGATGTTCATTTTCTCTCATAGTCCTTTTTTTCCAGACGAAGGTGGTGACGATGATCCCTTTAGCGACGCTCCATTTCATATTCAACGGAACATTGAAGGTGTGTGTTTCGATTGACAAATTTTATCTTGTATAAAAAATGTTAAAATAATTCACAATAAACTGATTTGGTGGTAGCTACTATTTTAAACATCAAAATTCTATTTTTTGTGTCCCGATCACTCCCACTTCCTCCACTTCTATCCAACTTCCTCCACTTCAATCTCACTTCCCCCACTCCAATCTCACTTCCCCCACTCCAATCTCACTTCCCCCACTCCAATCTCACTTCCCCCACTCCAATCTCACTTCCTCCACTTCAATCTCACTCCCTCCACTTCAATCTCACTTCCCCACTTCAGGCTCTACTCCGGTAGAAACAGAGGGTAAGATGGCTGATTTTTCCCCATCAGAGGTTCTCCCCCACCAGACGGCACTCCTGGCAGCCTCTCCCCCCAATATGGCTCCCCACGGCTCCCAAGCACTGCTCCCACCAAGATCTGACACCCAAAGCAACGGAGGTAAATAAATTAGCAAACAAAAATACCCTTTTTACCAAAAAAATCCTATT
This sequence comes from Caprella mutica, assembly GCA_947561585.1. Classification (NCBI taxonomy): domain Eukaryota; kingdom Metazoa; phylum Arthropoda; class Malacostraca; order Amphipoda; family Caprellidae; genus Caprella; species Caprella mutica. The sequence goes on from CANNZV010004297.1 coordinate 19,791, forward strand.
TTTTTTAAATGTTCTTCAATTTTTTTCCTATTTTCTTTCTATTTAATTTTTTCGGTGACTGTAGTTCCTTTCTAATAAATTATATATATTTAAATATAATCTCAAATAAACAAAATTATATACATATATTTATATTTGTTTTAAATCAAATCTTTAATTGGTATAAATGCTAAAAATAATAACATGTTCCTCTTCTGTTTCTTCAGTTCTAGTTATTTTTTTAAATTAATTTGCATGTTTGTATCTTGATATTAAATTAGGGTAAGTTTCGAGTTATCGCAGGGTTTCACTTTTCGATCATATAAGAAAATGTGTATAGTAATCATTATTTAACTTTAAATTTTAATTGGTAGCCATGATACCTACAGGTATCCAATTAAAATAAAAGTTGAATAATTATTATTATATAATTCTTCTTACATGGTCGAAAAGTTAGAACCGTCCGATAACTTGGCACGTTGTTGTAATAGTATATTATATTTTTCACTTTAGTTACTTAACTAATTTTATTTTCTTTCAACCAAAGATGGTTTAGGTTATTTTGGGGATTTGAATCTTTTATTCTTTCAACTTTTAAATATTTCTATTTTGGTATTTTTAATATAATGCAGTTATTGTTTTTATTCATCTTGCTATTATTATTTAGCTGTATTTCCTTTTCTCTTTATATTTCTCTTTTAAAGTAATTGTTTTCTGGTAGATATTTTCTTCTTTACTTTGTACTTAAATTTATATTTTTTTCTAAATTGGTTTTTATTATCAACCCTCTACTGTCGTTGCTTCTAATTTTGAACACTTCTTAATTGGTAAAAAAAACTAATCTGGAAGATTTAAATTCAATATTTTGCAATGAAATTCAATTTGATTTGAATACAATTTTACTGAGAATTAAACTTTTACCATGAAATTCAATGTCACTGTTAAATGAAATTTTACTGTGAAATTCAATTTTACTGTGAAATTCAATTTTACTGTGAAATTCAATTTTACTGTGAAATTCAATTTTTACTGTGAAATACAATTTTTACTGTGAAATTCAATTTTTACTGTGAAATTAAATTTTTACTGTGAAATTTAATTTTTACTGTGAAATTTAATTTTTACTGTGAAATTCGAATTTTACTCTGAAATTTAATTTTGCTGTGAAATTCAATTTTGCTGTGAAATTTAATTTTGCTGTGAAATTCAATTTTGCTGTGAAATTCAATTTTGCTGTGAAATTCAATTTTGCTGTGAAATTCAATTTTGCTGTGAAATTCAATTTCGCTGTGAAATTTAATTTCGCTGTGAAATTTCAAGTTTACTCTGAAATTTCAAGTTTACTGTGAAATTTCAAGTTTACTGTGAAATTCAAGTTTACTGTGAAATTCAAGTTTACTGTGAAATTCAAGTTTACTGTGAAATTCAAGTTTACTGTGAAATTTCAAGTTTACTGTGAAATTTCAAGTTTACTGTGAAATTTCAAGTTTACTTTGAAATTTCAAGTTTACTGTGAAATTTCAAGTTTACTGTGAAATTCGAGTTTACTGTGAAATTCGAGTTTACTGTGAAATTCGAGTTTACTGTGAAATTCGAGTTTACTGTGAAATTCGAGTTTACTGTGAAATTCGAGTTCACTTTGAAATTTAGTTTTTTACGGTGAAATTCAATTTTTTATAGTGAAATTCAATTTTTCTCAGTGAATTTCTTTTTGTGAAATTCAATATTTCACAGTGAAATTCAAATTTTTATGGTGAAATTCAAATTTTCATAGTGAAATTCAAATTTTTATAGTGAAATTCAAATTTTTATAGTGAAATTCAAATTTTCAGTGAAATTCAAATTTTCAGTGAAATTCAAATTTTCACAGTGAAATTCAATTTTTTACTGTGAATTTCAAATTTACTTTGAAATTCCATTTTTACAGTGAAATTCAATTTTTTCTTTGATATTGAATTTACCTCCTGGATCTGAATTATGCCAAACACATCATTATTTTCAAGTAATGTCAATAACAGACGGTAGTGTGTTTTTTAAATATCTTCTACACCTTCATTTAATAATTAATGTAGAACTAATATATTTCACTTCAAATGCTTAGTTAAAATATACGGTAGAATGTTATATCTAAACTTATTAGATGGTGAATAATTTGAAACTCTGAGATCATGAAACTTCAAATTAATAAAAAAAATATAATATTAAGTAAAGCATGCTTTCCTATTTTTTAAACAGCGCATTGGTATTTATTTTTTATTATAGTTTAAGTGCTGCCTAGTATAATTATGCATCTATTTCTTTTTATTTGATGTGATTATTTTATTATCCATATTTTATTTTTGCTTGTTTTTTTTTGTTTTTTTTTATATTGCTTTATTATATCAGATATATCCTATGGAATACTCAGTTTATTATTACTTTAGAAACTCTTCAATCTCTGTAATTGATATTAATTTTCTTTTAATTTATATATATTAATTGTTCAAAGTTCAGTAGAACTCCTCTATAGTGATATCCTCTATAGTGAATTTAGTGTCATGAGTTAGGGAGTAGCCTGTATAGTGAAATTTTTTTCTTTAGTCTGCCATTACTTTTTTAGAAAACTAACTGTCATTCTATGGTAGACTAAAGAAAATTTGTTCACTATAGAGGCTACTTCCTTACTCAGGACAGTACACTCACTATAGAGGCTTTCATTATAGAGGAGTTTTATAGTGTACTATAAATTTACAAGGTGACTGGTAACACTTTCCTTTCTGACTGCTTCTTCCAGTCCTTTGTACTTAGTTTCCTTTCTCAGTGAACTTTATTAATTAAAACCTTAAATTAAATGGTAAATAAGGTAAAGGTTATATCTAACATTGGTGAGTAAAGGCCGTACACACGTAGGGTTTTTAAGTCTTTCCACCAGACTTTTGCTAAACTCCTCCTACTTTTCCACAAGATTATAAAAAAAAAATTATTATATACTTCTGTTGGCATCCATGATACATGCAGGTATCGTGGATACCAACTGAAATAAATAATTTTTTTTTTTATAATCTTGTGGAAAAGTAGGAGGAGCTTAGCAAAAGTCTGGTGGAAAGACTTTAAAAAACCTACGTGTGTACGTCCTGCCCTTGAAGGGTCTAGGCTCATTTTCTTGTAAGTAAAATTCTGAAAATGTTAGGTAGACCCTTAACTTTATTTTCTCTAAATAGTTTTTTAAATCTGCATGTTTTAATTGATTTCTTTTAAATTTATTTTTCTTTCAAATTGTTCTGTTTTTAATAAATTGTCAACTATCCCAATATGATTTATTTCTTACCCGGAAAATTCACACTAAAATTAGTTACATCAAAAATTGAATATTTTGGGATTGTTGATGATAATGGAGATATATAAACATTTTATAATTAAAACTAATACGATAAAGATGGTTTTTAACTGATAATTATTATACAATATTAAATTTAAAAAATGTATTATATTTTTTCTATTAAAAACAATTTATTTAAATTTTTATTCAGTTTTTATTTTTGGTTGGGTTTTTGTTTATTTAAATTATTATTGGATATTAAAAATAAATTTTTATAGGTATCATATAAAAATTATTTCGCAAATACCAAGCAAATATTCATATTTTTTGTTCTGTTTTTATTTTTCAATTAGGGTAAGTTACATATTACCGAACTGTTCCACATATTCGACTATATAGGGAAAGTTCCGAATTCTCGGTCACTACTACATTTTCGGTCATTCAAGAATAAAAATAAATAAAAATTATTATTATTACACAGTGCTATCTAATAATTTTTATATTGTTTTTTCTTATATGACCGAAGATGTAGTACCGACCGATAATTCGTAACCTACCCTACAGTGAAAGAACAATCTTTTTACTCGACTACCAATGTTTTGGAAGTCTAAAAATGAAATAAATAACGATTTAAATACAAAAAATTTAATTCTCATAATATTTAATATATTTACATCATTTCTAAAACCTTTTCAAGAATAAAATTATTAAAGGGCCCCTCCACTCTGAATTACAATTTCTCTGTTCATGCTTTAATTTTGTAGAGCTGAGGTTATACAACACATCTCAGTTAATAGAAAATAAATTAATGAAGTATTCACTTGGTAATTAATTATATAAGAAATATTCGCACTCAACCTTCACTGTCCGACATTTCTATTAGATTCAATAGAAGAAAAAGTTAAAATACGAACCTTATCTCGTATTATCGTTAATTTAATGGTAATTAGGTACACTTTTAGGTACCTAATGTTTATTTTAGAGTGATGGTATCTTTAGTCATTTTTAATAAGTCTATCAGCTTTGTTATTCTTTTGAATTTATTGGCAATGGGTCCTACTTTTTCTTCGCTTGAAATTCAGAAGCTAGAAGAAAAATCACCAGAATAACTTAAATTACATATTATAATAAAAATATAGAACCTAATTAGAAATGGTTTGCAGTTTTATAATCAGTAACCTTAGTTCTAATGAATAGAGTAATAAAAAATAGAGTGGAGGGGACCTTTTAGATCTATGATTTAAAAGCATATTATCACAACCCTAATTATAACATAACCAAAATGTGATAATGTCTAACTGTACGTTTCTCCCAGTGGCTCCCCCTGTGGCTGACACTCTGTACCAAGATGTGGATGGTTTGGTCATATCCCCCCCACCTAACTTCTCAGGTTCTGATGCTGGGTCCTGTACTTCCAGGTAACGAAACGAATGAGTCAAAACGACATCTTTTGAACAGAAATTTTATTTCAATTGTAGATTATTTATGACAAATAATGAAGTAATTATTTTACCATTCTATGCAAGTTGGGCAACTAGGGTAAGTTTCGAGTTATGGACCAGTCAAATCAATATTTTATCTTGTTATTCTTATATATGATCGAAAATGTGGAACTGGTTGATAACTCGAAACTCACCCTATTTATTAAGAATTTATTTCATGATTTCTTTTTCCTTATGCTTTACTTTTTTTAGTTCTTTGACATGTTTTTTTTTTCCGAATATTTCCAGAGTTACTTTAGGTGGGTCTAATCTGGTTGTCATCGAGCAAGAAAAGGACAAGAGTAATTCTGAGGAAGAAACTAAGAAGGAAGTACCTTTCGTCTTACCCCCACTAGAAGACAGGTAAAAAGATAAACTTAAAATATTAGATTTAGTAAACTCTATTGTTTTTCAATTGAATTCATTACTGTGTCTTTCAGATCGAAATACGAGAAATTTCTAGATCAGAATGACGATAGCGATGATGAGAAGAAAAAGAACAAACTTCCGCTTCCTCCGCGGAAGAACCCACCTACGGCACCTGTCAAAGTTACGAAAGATGAAATCGCCACCAAACCACCCAAAGATTACGCATCTGATGACGATTCCATCGGTTCAGCAGGTGACTTGAAGGAGAGAATTTACGATGAATACGGTGAGTACAGCGGAACTAGAAAAGGTGTTGAAGACGCTACGGAGACTATCGGGTCATCAGTGTATCATGCCGAGTGCGAAAGTGTCACGACGCACGAGGAAGACCCTCGTATAACAGGAACAACCGATCCCGCTGCTGCTATCAAGCGAGGTCCAAAACCTAGCAAGACATCTCTGAGAGCTCGTGCCCATGCTAAACTTGAGGAGAAAAAGAAAGGATCTTTACAAGATAGGTTTCTTGGACATGAATTCGGTGAAAAGCCGTTACTTTTAGACGATGAATTGGATGAAGTTCTTGAAGATGATGAAAATGTTAAAACTGAAAGTGATGTAGATTCTGGAAGTAACTCCGCTGCTCCTAGTACAGAAGCTCCTGAATTGATAAATTTGTTCTCTCCTTTTCCTATTCTTGATCCTAATGTTGAAAGACCTCCTTCTTCTCCCACCAAAATCAACGACAACGAAGAAGATGTTTTTGCGTTAGCACCATTCTTGAAACCTACTTGCACTACCCCTAACAGGCAAATGTGTCCTTACATGGTTCATAAGAAGTATAGGAAAAAGAGAAAACCAAGCCTCATCAATCAAGACTCTCCTCGAGAAGATCCCATCTACGAGAATATTCCCTTTTGTGTTAAATGTGCAATTCAAGAAGGTGAAAAAGAGAGACCTGATTCTTTGTTGGGAATGCAAGAAGCTAAATCTCATAACACTTCCTTAAGTAGTTCAGTTAACTCCTTGAATAATCCGTTCTCAAAACCTTACATCCATCCCGAAAATGATGAGCACATCGAAGAACAGTTCAACGTAGAGGAGTCGCACATAACTCCACCCAATAATGATTTGATGTCTCAAAGTGTAGATTCTTTATCTTCTGCTAAAGCTCCAATATTTGTTAACCTTATCAAGACAACCTCGCACTCCAGCACAGATCTTTTTGGCTCTGAACCATTTACTGCTTCTCAATTTGCACCTGTTTCAGTTAGCTCGACTGAATCCGTACACCAACGAGCTAATCAGGGAGGTAGTGGATTTATAACCCCTTCTAGAATTTCCCACACCAGTTCTTACTATGCTAGTAGCCAAAACACTCCCGTTCTAAATGCAACCACTTCCACACCTAGAAGTTTCGCCAATCTGGACACTTTCAAATCTGTTCAACCGCCAGAAATGGAAGAATTGGATGATGAGGATTTATTTGAATCTGTTCCGTTCAAGCCTATCTTGAAGAACAGATCTTTCCTCGGTCTCAAAAGCAGAACCTTACCAGCTAATATGAATTCGAACATACAAAGTCACATGAAAGATTGTACCAAGGAGGAAAGCTCTAAAACCAACGATAAATTTAAAAGCTCAAAATCCAGCAAGAAAATGACCCCTCCAACCTTTCGAAAATCCAAACAAGGTCACAAAATTCTTTCTTCTGATTCTGAAAGTTCTGCCAACAGTTCTGAAGTTGTCATAAGTTCCAAAAAATCTAAAAGCCGAGACAGAAGTAAAGATAAGCTGAAATATAAGAACATTAAGGAGGAGTTTGAAGAAGAGAACACGATGGTGCTTCCTTTGAAGCAGTTTAGTCTTTCAAAGAAAGAGAAACAATCCAAAAAACTGAAGAAACTTGAAAAGCATGACAAGAAGCAGGAGAAAATAGACAAAGCGGAGAAGAAAGCAGAAAAGAAGATGGAGAAAGGGGACAAGAAATCAGAGAAGGTCGACAAGGTGAAGGGAGATAAGAAATCCGATAAGAGTTTAAGTTACGAATCAGCTGGTATATCCAATATGTCTTTTGAAGATCAGTGTTTTGAAGATCCTAACAACCTGATACCATCGCGAGACTCTGGCAGTGAAGAAGATGCTTTGGATTTAAGAACTACAGGAGGTAATAGGTTTGGGTCTCTGAAAAGAGGCATCAACCCTTTTTCTAAACTTAGTGGACGTCTGTGAATGTTAACCTCTTCCATGCTTCTCTAATACAATTATAGGGTATTCAGACACTATATATTATAGGCTAAGTTACGTATATAGGACGCTTCCGCACTTTCAGCCACGGAAGAAAAAGAAAATTGACAATTTTAACTCCTTTTTTCAATTGGTATCCATGATACCTAGAGGTATACCATGATACATGCAGGTATCATGGATACCAACTGATTTTTTTTCTTATAACCGAAAATGCGGAACCGTCAGATAATTCGTAACTAACCCTAGTTGGTTTACATATGTATAGTACACTAGTCTTGTACTGGCAATATATCTATCACAATTTTGATGCCAATATCCTAGAGAAAAGGTTATGGTGGGGCTATGGAAGATTGAGACCACACTTAGTCTTCTATGGCCCCACCATATCCTTCCTGGCTAGGTGTGTTCTATAATTTTTAACTTATTTGTAGTTATCTCAATATTATACATAGATCTGAATGATATTTATCCAGTAGGTTATTGTATTTCATGACTTTTTCTACATTATTTAGCAAAGTTTATTGAATTTTCATATTTTATTTCAATTAAAATTTTACTAATTCCAATAAAATAATTAATTTTTAACGGCTGTACATTCTATGATAACTAAAGTAGAAAATTTAATATGTTTCGCCCACCAAAGTTTTCCAAATTAATGTAGCCTATATTCATGTTTAATTTGTTTTAGAAATTATTTATTCGTATTTATGTTGTTTACCTCTGATATTTTTCCTGAAAAATTAGATCCTTTATTTAGTAAGAGATTATGCTACTTTAATTTTTTAGACAATTTAATAATTCTTCATTTGTTGAAATAAAATTTTGAAAACAAAATTTTAAAAAATATTTTGAAAATTAAATTTCCAAAAATATTTCGGAAATTAAATTTTGAAAAATAAATTTAATTTTTTTTTAAATATCTTGAAAATCAAATTTTAAGATTTTAATTATAAATTGATTTTACAGAATTTTAATTGAAAACATTTTAAAGTTTTTTTTTCATTTTAGAGGATACCATTGGCTGTACTGATCAATTAGATCTAGATTCTGTTCAACGTTTTTTTTACTAGGCTTAATTTACTTCTTCTGAATCAATTTCAGTATTCATACAATACGATTATGTAACCAAACTATCGGTGAATGACAGGATTTTCTTCTTGGACATTTCTATGTGAAACTGCTTCTACCGTGTCCTTTTTATCCTTTTTGACGTCTGCTATGTGGCCTTTGGTTTGATACAGACGTTGAATAATTTAGAAAGATTTCTAGGTAGACGTTGAACATTCTAACAAGAACTTGAAAATAGACGTTGAATCATTCATTTTTTCCATCATAGTACATTCGATATTTTTTACGTCAGGCAGCAGTGAAAATATTTTGTTGTGTTGTCGTACAACAGAGCTTCCAGTACTCGAATTCTTAACTTTAATGGCAGCAAACATAATTAGGTCTATATAGTAAATTCAACATAAAAATTCTATATACCATGTAGTATATACCACATAATAAAGTCTATATACCATGTAGTATATACCACATAATAAAGTCTATATACCATGTAGTATATACCACATAATAAAGTCTATATACCATGTAGTATATACCACATAATATAGTCTATATACCATGTAGTATATACCACATAATAAAGTCTATATACCATGTAGTATATACCACATAATAAAGTCTATATACCATGTAGTATATACCACATAATATAGTCTATATACCATGTAGTATATACCACATAATAAAGTCTATA